>CAAE01014566.1:614473-634760 GCA_000180735.1 Tetraodon nigroviridis
CTCTGCCTTCTAAGACTTAGGGGGAACTATACCCGAAATATTACCCAGAATTAATTAGTAGGTTGCTTTCAAAATATTGTGTGAGACCTATTAGTGGAAATCAGAGCAACAAGTTGGAGGCTTTTTACCAAGTCACTGAGATCTGCATGATTGGTTCAAAATCACAGTACTGGTATTATACCGGGACAATTAGTGAAAAAAGCCAACATTAAAGGCTAATGAAGACCAGCAACACATGTTTGCGACTGTTTTTAAAACCAGTGGTCACTTGTTTGAGCTTTCATTTTAGCAAACTCCAGCCGGGTTGCAGCTATTGAAGACTGTTTCTGCGAAGCATGTAGGCGTTGAAACGCATCACTGGGCGTGGGGGAGTACCGAGCACATCCGAACCGCTTTGGACAAGGCGTGGCTGATCTCAGGACACCAGACAGCCACTCACATGCAATTTCACCAGAATTATTGAAAAAAGATTTGGAGCTATCATCCGTCTTTTACTTTTGAAGGAAAAAAACACACAGCTTCCAGTAAATCTACTTATCTACAATTCTCATTATTATTTGCTAACAGCACAAACAGATGATGTCTTGCTAATCGCAACCCGCCGCCTGCCCCTTTGGTGTGTTCAAATGGAAGGATAAAATGTTAGCTCTCACAGAAAAAAAATATTTTCCAGTGGTTAATATTTACGGGGGGTCGACAATAAAATCTGTCAGAAGAACTTAGACGGCGAGGCTCTGATGGCCTGAAAACTATTTACTCACGATTCCTCGATTGTGTTAAAACGCCATCGCGGAAATGTGTCAGAGCTGATTATGATAAGCTGGCACTTGGAAAATACCACAGATCATTCACCCAAAGATTAGCAGCTGAGTTGCACTCAGCCTGCAAACTGGGGAACGGCTGAAAATCTGTTAAAATCCTGACCTGCTTCACAGCTATATGCTTACAGTCCGGTTAGTTAGGCCACCTCACCATCAACAACCAAGTTTTTCTCTTGCCTTTAATCAAATATACAATGGAGTTATAATGTAGTGTGTGCGTGTATGTGGTGGGGGGGGGGAGGGGTAATTATGCTAAAATAATGAGCATCAGCCCAGAGCTCCATCTCATAGGACCACAGAAATGGAGGAACGTAACCGCCATGCGTGTACACAGGTTGGCATCTGGCTGACAAGCATGAGTAGAACACCTTCCTGAACCTCTGATTTTGACCTTTATGCAGTCAGAGCTCGCAGCTGTGCTACTGAGCCAGTAATGGTGCTGCGTTATTAACCACCACTGCAAAGCAAAGGTTGATTTGTCAAGGGAACAAAACTGCATCCCTTTGTAATCTTTGCAGGTTAGCATACTAAATAGCGCTTATTTCCAGTTGTGATAGAGGAAACAACACACCTTACACCAAATATTCACTTTGAAGCTGAACACAAAGGAGACTGAGCCACACTTTGTATTGAAATCTGATTTACCCATCACTCGGGCTAGCAAATGTGTGCATCGTTACGGACACTTTACATAAATGATTTGGGGACGCTTTCACACCAGAGTGGCCCAAAGGACTCGGTTTGACAGAGAGGGGAATGGGGAAACATTCCGTCAGTTGCCTGGTTCGCTCTCACGTTGCGGTGTGGACACAGCAGAGCCACTCTTGGGGTGAGGTAAGGCAACTAAACAGTTTTTTGTTTTTTTTTTAAATATTCCTAAAGACATCAAAGCTCTCATTTCATTCCCACTTTGGTTTATCAGCACTGTCATAAATCAAAATGTGTAAAGTCACAAAAGTAATAAAGCCATTGCTTTATTTGCACAAAGATGAGAAAAAGGTAAAAACCAAGCTGAACTCTGCATCTCCTACTGCTACCGAGGAACAAACTAAAAGCAAAGAATATTGAGTAAATATAGAGTCCATCTATTTTACCACACTCCTGACTTGGCATGCACCTTCAGCGAGTGACCACATCCATTAGCAAAACGGAATGGCGGGGGGGAAATTGCTTTACCGGTTTTTCAAAGTAAACTCAGGCAGAACTGGCAGACAAAAACAGTAAATATTCCATTGCCTCAGTGCGAGCTGGGGATGTTTTGGGCCTACAGGGCTGCCTCTTTTGAAGTCATCAGTTTCAGGGTTACACCTGCTAAAAAAAAATGTAAAAAATATTGAAATTCTTATTTCAATAAATAAATAACTGCTGTGCAATACTCCCGTTTTTTTTTTTTTTTTTCCGTTATGTTTTGTTTTTTTTTGGTGGGGGGGGGGGGTTCTAGGAATGAAAAACATATAGAAAAATGAAACGGCATGATTGAGATCCCCCGAAGCTTAGCCTGACAAGGTTAACCACGGCCGCAGATCTGAAGGGAATATGTGGGGTTTATTTCTGGCAACATAACAAACTTCAATCAGTCAGGGCTCTTTCTCTGTTCTCTATCTCTCTCTCTCTCCCTGTCTCTCTCTCTCTCTCTCCAGGGGAAAGTATTTTACCAGTGCGGCAAATGCGAGAAAGGAACAGCCAGGTCCTTGTTATCCACATATAAAGCCACAAAAGTAACCGCCTTCATCGGATCTGCACACGCTTCCGTAAAAAAACAGAGGGACTTGAGCAAAGAGCCGAAAAGAACAAACAACGCCCCCCTCAAAAAAAAAAAATTTAAAAAAAATTCCACAATGATTGATTTGGACGTGAACCATTCTGGAAACAAGGCAGTGAGTGAAATAATGTTGCATAAGAGATCATCAGACACCACTAATGGCAGCTATTTAGCACAGTCACTTAGGGACACGCCAACTAATAGATTGACAGGAAGAGTGATCAAAACAAAATCTGGAAGATGAAAACACGAGTCGAAAGCCTTAAGTAGCGAGAAGGTTAGAACACAGTAACAAAGGCAAAATCTCAATTTGTTTTGGTGTCTTCAGTGACGGATGTTGTTTTTCTTCATTCCGACGTGCACACTTGGAGATCCCCTCCACAGCGGGAGCACTCCAGGGCTGCATCTTGGACTTCAGCGCTCCAGGGGAGGGATTACCCCAGGTCTGGAGTTCTGCTGCTTTTGCTGCATGTTTGTGCCAGTCTTGATCTGCAGTGTTTATTTTATGGTGCGCCCCACTATCAAATGTCTCTGTGAGGGTAAATAAGTGTTATCAAAACAAAAAATGTGAGTTCACGTCCTGCTGTTGTTCCTTTCGGCGTGTTTGGATTAATTATCCATCAGTGTAACAGAACCCGGCCTTCCGTATGCCGCCGGCGCTTCAGTGTTTGGGGTCGGTTTGGATGCTGTCAGCAGCAGGTGTCTGCTCGCCATTCCTCGGCTCCAGAAATCACGCCAGGATCCACCCGCCTCCATGTAAAAAAGGCTGGAAGCGTCTCGAACAATCATGAGCGTTTGTATGTGAAGGTGTCAACAGTGTGAACGCCATGTGCGAGCGTGTGCCCGCGTGCATCCGTTAGACGAGACGACCAGATGGTGCTGTGATTAGACTTGTGATTGTGCATGTATTTGCATTGACAATATTGCACACTGACTGAGCAGTTAAAAGGACCACGGCACCAGAACTTACAGATAGAAAGCAACAACACGATGCTGCATCTGATTTCAACCAGGAAGTAAAAGTCCTTTCCTAAACTTGACCCAACCAGCTCGAAGTTCAAACTGATCAAATTCCACCCATCTGTTGTCTGTTGACTGGGACTCTTTCCAGGTGGGTTGAGTCTTTCCCAGTAGTCACCGGGCAAGTGGCAGGAATCTAGTCTGGACTGGTCACATGTCCACAGCAAAGCAGTTATGGGTAAATATAAACACACACGCACGCACACACGTTTAGCTAAAATCTAGAACAGAAAACAAAGGTTGGGTAGCTTTGGGCCAACAGCTGGGATGTACATAAATAGCCTGCAGCTGATGACAAAAACTATGACTGGCAGGACTAGCAGGATCGGCTCTAAGACTAACTTGTCGTCTGCAGATGTTCCCAATTAGCTAACGGCTAATTCTGGCAAACAACATACTACAGAAAATGATCTGAGCAGGATATGAAAGGACAAGTTTTACATACTAACTCGGAATTATATAATTGGAAATCAAAATGTGCGCAACATTTCTGAAAGTTTTTTTCATCCAAGAGTAGACTTTGTGTTCATCTAGACTTGTTTAAGGTTTCCTTGAACACGTTTCGCCTTCTATCTAAAAGGCTTTATCAGTTCTAGTTTGACTGGGAGCAGAGCTTGAAAATAAAGCCCTTGTTGACCATTGGCATGCTAATAAAGTTTTGTTGTGTTTTTTCAGGAATTTCTCAGAAATGCACCCTCTAGAAGCTTGACATAGCACCTCATAAATTAAAAAAAAAAAAAAAAAAGAATGAATTTATTTAATCTCATCTTTCAATTTTTGCACATATTTGTTTAAAGATTAGTATTCAGTTAATTTTATGGCCCCAAAACACACATATGGGGTTATTATCTTTAAATACATGGGTGGAAATACTAAATACTTGAATTCTTGGTCATTAAGCAGCTCCGATTATGAAAGCAGGTGGTAAGAGGTGAGGTCGGCGCTAACTTATTTGAGCCACCGAGCTGAAGAAAATCCCAGCGCTACACAGGTGTCCAGCGATGCATTCAAGCATTCACGCGAGTTGATAACCTCTTGGGACGCAGGTAACGCCTCAGGTGGAGCCACTGGAGCTCTGGACCAAGACAGGAGCCTGGCAATGTTGTGAGGATAAACTGCAAACTTGTCAGCAGCCGTCATTATCTCTTTCAGAAGCAAGCTTGCATTCGATCCAAGATGTCCAGTCAAAAGTCTTGTCAGCAAAAAAAAAAAATTCCCAGGCGAGATTTCCAGGCTCTAAAATACAACCAACGTTGCTAAAGTTAAAGTTTTAGTCTACCAGCACTTATTTATGACACTTTGTCACTGGCTGTATGAATACCAGAAGAGTATTGCTTGAGACGTCACAGTGTGAAACGGTGCGGATGCAACCTCCCTTTATTTTATTTATTTATTTTTACAAGATACGACCATAAAACTATTTCACTGCAAGTTTTATTTGCAAAACAGAGGGATAAGAAAGAGAACAGGCAGAGATGGAGATAAAAGTAGCGGGGGGGATTTAGTTCCTTGTGGAAATACATTTTCTGATGCGTTATTCCTTCCAGGATGCTTCAGATTGTACCATGACATCTTGCAATGTGATGCAGGAGGATAAAAATACAGAGAATCTGTACAAAAATATACTGTTAAAAAAACAAACCAACTTAGAATTGTAGAAAGGCCTAGTTGCTCTTGAGTTATTGGATATAAATTATATTCCCCATATCTGCTACTTCATACTGAAAGTGGAGCAGAGGATATTTGTGTCAACACAAGTGAATAGATCTGGGGTGGCGCATATATCTGGGTCTAACCCTGGAGCGTAGAAAACGAAAAACTCGACAAAGGTTTAAAATTTAAGCGGCAAAATGTGGGTAGGCCGTCCAAGGCAGCACAAAGCCTCTGTAATGTAAGGTTGTCACAGAAACAGATCTTCGCCAGTCATTAGATGAATGCGTCAGGCACAAGGATCTGGGAGATGTGCGCAGCAAAGGGGCTATGAAATAATGAGGCCCAGATCCTTGTGCGAATGGTTCATTTGTGCAAATGAAGAGAGAACAGCACGGCTCATTTGCAAAGATGTCCCATGCTGCTGATACTTCCAGAGACATGAAACGGACGTAGAAACACGTCAAAACTCAACTCTGCTCCGACACCTTCTCCCTGCTGCTAATTCTGATCGCCTCTACATTTAGACAAAGCAAAAGTTACGTCTAAATCCTCATCACCGTAGAAACAATGGTTCAGTCCTGGTTTCCACTGGGACAGGATTCATTTTCCATCTGGTTTTGTTCCGGTTGTAGTTAATATGACAAACCAAAATGACTCGACTCAGACTCTCAAGAGGTTTGCGGGAGCCATCACCTCAAAACTGATCTTAGTAACATGGTTTTAAGACCCTAAAGGGGCCCAAACCAAACACACGCTATCAGATTTTTACATTTTTAACAATAATGTCGCCACTCAGTTTAGTCCAGATGATCCAAGAAAAAGGTCCTCAATTTTCAGCGAAGCACTGCCATATCACACTGCGACAACACTAATGTAACGCTTTGTAGCGGAAACCCTGTCCAGATCAAAGCGTGCCGTCTCAAGATGCAGCCCGCTCCACTTTTGCTTTGAGAAGCGTTCACGGTTGAGGTAAGACAACCGAAGCACACCCAGCAATTACGAGTTTACCAACTGGAGCGTTTAATTTAAAAAAGGAGTCCAGAAGAGGTTCGTCTGCAGTGTTTCTGCTGATAAAAATGACTCACTGACTTCGCTCAAGTTATTTCCGGCAATCGCCAGCGTGCGAAATTGAGACGTGTCAATGTCTGCTTGTCACAGTGAAATATTAATCTTGACACTTCACGTCTGCTTGCCAAAAGCTGCTCCCACAAGTCTTCCAAAG
Source organism: Tetraodon nigroviridis (assembly GCA_000180735.1). Taxonomy (NCBI): domain Eukaryota; kingdom Metazoa; phylum Chordata; class Actinopteri; order Tetraodontiformes; family Tetraodontidae; genus Tetraodon; species Tetraodon nigroviridis. The sequence continues at coordinate 620,952 of CAAE01014566.1, forward strand.
CTGCAATTAAAAGCATCTTGTTACTAATTGATGAACAGCTCTCCTAGTGCAGGCTTGAAACATGCTGGGTTGAATTTTTTTTCATTTAGGAAGGTGTTTGGTGCAACTTTCACTTTGCAAATATAAATCTCCTCCAGGTAAGGTTGAAAATAGACAGATGTCAGGAGGGACTGGAAAGGACAAGTGGGCGATTTTTGTTGTGACAAATTATGAGACACAAAGGACAAGCAGAGGACATAGGAAGCGGTGAGTAACACTAGCATCATGATGGTAGATAATGTTCTGGTGATGCCTTCTCCGGTGCCTTGAAAATGAAGCCCCTCAGGGACACCAGTGCAGGTGGTCACTAAACAGGATTACATCACTTAAAAATAGACAGAAATTCTGTAGAAAGAAATATGATATGTCACTGAACCCGAAGCTATAGCTCGAGTCGTATGTACATCATTAGAAGAATCTTTACGAGTTAGCACTTTAGAAAGACACACAGAGGCTAATGTGACACGGGAACAGGTGTAGTGCAACACTATTTAAGCAATATGTCACGGCAGGCCATGGTATACGTTTATTAAATAACAGCTAGGGGGCAGTCTTTGGCCTGACGCAAAGTGACTGCAAAGCAGGTAATCATTAAATTTAACAGTGACCAAGTCCGGCACAGAGTGTGATAAAGATGTTCAGGACCATAAAGGTCTTCGTGTTTCATTCAGACACTCTGTCACCACATCGTTCATTTTACACAAGTTGGTAACAGCGAAAGAACCCCCCCCGCCCCTTCCCCCCGCAGCACATCTAATAGCCCACCAGCAAGAGAACACCCTGCCAAGGGGTCAGAGGCTTTCATTCACAGCTTGAACCGAACGGCCTCATGTCTGGACGCTCCTCTTCCTTCCTTAACCCTAACAAAGACAGGTTTTCATGCTTGTAATCGCACAGCAAAGTCAGGTATGTTCAGCATTTATATATGAACCCTGCACCACCCCAGCCTTTACTATGGCTCTTAAAATGTATTTGTTCCAATAAGGGCTCATCACGTGGTTCTCATTGTCGAGTTAATAAAGTTTGAATTGGCGCATGAATGCCCATCAATATTTCAAGCCCTCCGCTTGTAATCGCAGCAAATAGTGGATTAAGACTTAAAGCAGCTTATTTTTGAAGTACCTGCTTGTTATTCTGGTCAGAAATACTATTAATTATTTACAACCTGTCATTAAGTAGAAACTTGGATTCAACTGCTGTGTCTTCCCAACTCCCCACCTTCCGCCTTAGCCCTCCGAACATCCATCTTATAACAGCCTCCAGCCCAGGTTGACCCACATACGTTTGTTGCCGCTCAGTTGGAGACCTCTGTCTGTGTTTATCACTTTCACAAATAGCCTGTTCGCTCCTGCAACGCTAACATTATAAACAGTTCAGATTGTGTGTAGATATGCCAACACATGCACATAATATTTACATATTTTAATTTGGGTGGTGACAAGAAATTAAATAAAACTCCCTAACCCCTGACCCTTCTGATCCCGACCTCAACCCAATTCTTAACCCACAAATAGTCCTTTAAATGGCCCAACAAACCAAAAAATGTCCTTACTTTGCTAGTGGAATGAATGTTTTGGTACTCACTTTGTAGCAAATACAAGTACACACACAAACACACTTATATGAGTACAGTAATTACCTTTCCTGTAATTACACTCATTTGTCAAACGCGCACCTTGATTTATAGTTCAAGTAAAAATAAACCAGGAAAGAAGCCGCAGCTCCTGGTGACTCTGGCTGCAGACGGTGATTAATGCTGCTTCATTACAGGCATCACAATGACACCATTAGGAAATGCACCCCGCCGTGCAGAATGAGGGAAGAAAGAACCGTCCACGCAGCAGCTGACCAGGCGGGCCCTCTGAGCTGCAGCGAGTGGAGTCGTTAGCAGGTCGAAAGCAGTGGCGAGTCAGTCGTATTAGCACAACTAGGGCAACACAGCCTGAGGCGGGGGACCATGAGGTCATTTATATGATGGTGGACAGTTTTATATTGCAGTTATATTAAAATCTACAGAAGCACCGCAGCAAATCACCTCATGCAAAAACGCAAGACTGGAGTGGCTTAGCCACCCGCCCGAGTCGTTCACAAATACTTAACTCATGCCAACACATCTTTAGAGTCCGTTGCCTTTAATCTGCCTCGGTCTTAAGCCAGCCAGATCTGCGGAATGTTAGCGACGCAGAGGAGTGTTTTGGGTTTTTTATTTTTTTTTTTTTTACACAGGGGTGGTAGTGAGGCTTAATTAAGGGATGTTTGTGATTAGAGAGTGCTGAGGGCTACTGTGTTTTTGGGACTAATCATGTTTGGTACTGGGTTGTAGAAAAACCTCAAAGAGCTACGGTCTTGTTCTGCGGGGTGCAGATAAGGTGCCATTACTCTCCTTCGCATTTTATTGGCTGTCATGCCCTCTAGCTGCCGGTACAGTGTGATGAAAATAAATACAGTTTCTGAAGTTTTGAAATATTTCCGCCAAGTATCGGCCTTTTGCATAAGACGATATTTTGAGAAAATAGAGGCACTGCATATGATCAGGTATTATAGTAACGATAACGATCGGACTGGTGTGTTGTCACATCGGCTGCAATGCTAACGCAGAACAGTTAACTTAAAGGGAAACAGATTGCAAAAGGAGGGTGAGCAATAACATAAATCTCAACAATCTACAAAGATCCTTCAGAGAGACGTTAGAAAGTACCCTGTTGTTATTTAAAAAAAAAAACAAAAGAAAAAAGAAAACAAAAAATAACTTTTTCCAACATTATTGCTGTTTATTTTAAGTTGCATGAAGCCAAAGCCAAAATCGAATGATTCCTTTAATTTCTTAGCCTGCAGATCATTAAAATGATTTCCTTTTTTTCATGTTTGTCTCTTTACCAAATTGCCTTGTGGAAGAAGTCAGGGATCACTTGCATGTTGCTGTGCCAGTGCCGGAATGCGTTTAATTGTATTCATAACCATCTATCAAAAATTCCCTTCCTCAACTTGTTCAAAGATGACCTAAAAAAGCTCTTTCAAAATGACTTTACAAAGGCAAAGGTTGATAAACATAACAAACAGCCATTTGTCTAACCATGCTAGCTCCTGAGGACTCTAGACATTTAAAACATGCACGCGCTGTAGCTCGGGGTTTGGGCGAACTCGCGCTGTTTGTTTTGTTCCGACTGCTGGTCCATCAGTAACGTGGATATTAGTTATCATCGGTTATAACTGTTCAGCTCAGCAGCCTGAGGTTTTAACGCTGTTATTGATCATCTGCTGTTGATTGTGTCATGCCTACGCTGCAGTCAGCAGTTAGCATTTCCACTCCTTTAAAGAGCTAAAAAGCTTGAGTTTGCATTTGTTAGTCTGAAACGTGCGCTTCTAGTACCCATGTGAGTGCCACGGGGATCCGCCGGCTGCGCCACTCTGGTGGTAATTACACGGCAAGGTTGGCGGCAGGTGTCGCCAACCTGAGTAGAATTTGCATGAAATGTCCGGCCTGTCGCTGGGCCGTGCTGCAGCCTCTCCCCGTGAATTGTGTTCTCCGACTACAGATGATCTGTTTTCATTCAGCAAAGGGAAAAAAAGAGCGTCATTAGGGGAGAGTGAAAATAGCAAAGCTGAAATCCGCATGTCATCTTGAATGTAATAATTTGAAGCAACATTGATTTCAGTTTTGTTTCATTCTTTGAGCTCTTTTCCACAGACACTATTGTAAATATCATGTCATTTTATTTCTCTGATCGTGATCTGTGTCTGTTTGAAAACAATATTTACCTCCCCTGTGATTTCTGCTTCCTGCTTTAGGATTCCATTCGGTTGGGGATGTTTAAAATGGTGGATTTTCCAGTCTGTTGTGGGCAGGATTAGCAGCCCATGATGAGGATTTCAAGAGCAACTGGCAGGAGCTCCTGAGGAGCAAATAGGTGAAGAGGGGCTGCTGTGCTAGTATCTGGGCTCAGCCAGGGTAAGGAGCTCTGACTTTTGGAAAAGCCACAGCTCCTCCGCGGAGAGACAAGTCAGGGGCATATTCTAGGTGGCTTTGAATTTGCTTAGCCAAAAAAAGAAAACCTCAGAAAAACCTAGACTAAGAGGGACGACACAGCTAGGGAACATTTTGCTGTCATCCAGGAAAAGATTCAGAGCGGGTGTTTCTGCAGTACCTCTGATGGTTGAAGGGTGTGTGTAAAAACCGCCCCCATCGGCCAAGCAGCTGAAGTGCAAATGTTGGAGAGAAGAGCTATTATTTCAGCTTGCTTCTACCTACTTCAAAACTAAAAGATTTATTGATTCTTTTAGAGAATGCGATTTAGGTGATGGTGCCACAGAATGATTGAGCCAGTGATGTTTTTTTTTTTTTTTTCTTTGCTTTTGTTTTGCAAATCACCTGTACACCATTCATAAACCACTCATCATTTGTGAATGACCACCCCTTAGTTGAGTCATCAAAGCCCTCTTAAAGAAAAATTGATAGGAGGGACAGAATGAGAGGTTCACTGCTCTTCAGAAGTGTCTTTATTGTCAACACAAGCACTCTTCGTGTGATTCACAGAAGGGCCAGAGGGAAAAATATTACTTTGTGGCTATTTCCAAGTTGAAAGACTGAATCCGGTGTTATGGAATATTTTTCTTCAGTTCCGGCATCAGCTTTTTGGGTTGTGTTCGCGCCTCCAGGGCAGGGAGATAAACTGAATCCCAATTTTATTGTCAAATTAAATTAATTGTAGATAACAGGTTGGAAATTGAGGTTAGTGTTTCCTTTGCCGTACAATTAGGTTTCCTTGTGGTTTTCCATTTTTTTTTAATGAAAAAAAAGGAAGTCACTTAAGAAAAGTGGATTTTTTTTTTTCAATCTGTCTCACTAAACATTTAAATTTAAAACTAACAACTGCAATGAATTCCACAAAAAGAGGCGAGATCAGTTAGAATATCTTCCCATCGAGGTCAAAGACGTTTGCACATCATGTACTTTTCATTGTTTCGTTCTCTTGTCGTCACTGGTGCTCTGAGCATCGCAATTGTAGATGTAGCAGCGGTGCGTTTAAAATGTTAAAAGACACTTAAAACCATCAACATCAGGGGGCTTTTCCGAATCTTTTTTTTAAAGTAAGTCCATAAATATTCACCGTGAGCTGATGTGCCCATGCTGGCTTGGCCATGCCGGTGTAGCTGTGGTCCCCGCCCCAAAACCTACCTGTCTCTGCCCTCCTGTTGTGCTGACAGGAGCATATTCAAAGTAATACAGCAACAGCAGAGCACCAAAGCAGAACTGAGTTCTGTCTCTGACTACACGCACCGCTGAACCTCTAGATGATGGAACGCTCCACTGGCTTGCCGAGTCAAACACCGTAAAGTCGTAAATGACGGGGGGGGGGCGGGTAGAGTTGCAGAAAAATGCTCATGTGCTCTTTGTGGGAAAGTATTAATAGTTTTTTTTAAGGGAAAGCTGTCAGTTGCATCTTACACACACCCACAAACATACACCCACACAAAACAAAAAAAAAACCTTGAAAAGTTTAGGAACAGGCCAACAAGCGGTGAGGGATACTCGTCTCCTCGGTAAGGAGGTAAATTTTTTACACCTTTGACTGTAACCAGGGTAAAAATGTAAAATCTCTGCTGCACAACCTGCAGCCCACTTGCATTTACTCTAGAGGTTGCCTTAACTAATATATTCAGTGGAAAAATGCAGGTGTAAAAACCTGTCCGTGACTTTAGCCACGTCTGGATGAGTCAGTAAAGATCTCCACCGCGCAGCTAGAAGGATCCCCGATCACCTATGATGGCACTGAGCCAAGCACATGTGTCAAGTCTATTAGAAAAGATGGTAGGTTGGTGGGCAGAGCTCCGTGCACCTCAGCGTACAAATGCAACATCTCACAAAGTCTAGAGGGTGGGTATGTGGAGGGGGCGGGGGGCAGTTGCGCTCTTCCGCCCCCTGCTACCGCGCATACCACCGAAACAAATAATAGATTTTATACCACTGTGGATATAATGTGGAGATGAATAAGAAGCCTCAGAATAATGAAAAAACAGGGCTGCCAATCAACAGACTGCATGAATATATGATAAATAATTTGTGTTTTCATTTACATATTTTCCATTGTATGGCATCACGTGACTGATGTAAAACAGAACCTTGGTGCAAGGGCTGATGAATTATTAAAAAAAGGAACGGGGAAAAAAAAAATCCGTAATGAGCTCCAGAATCCAAAACTTCATTGCTGTGCCGTTGTTATCATGTTGGATTAGGACTCTGAAGACCAAGAAGGAGCTGTTAAGCAACAGAACCCTTGCAGGTTAACGTCTCTAATGTAAACAACAATGCAAGTTAGGTATTGATTCCCAAAGACTGCAGATACACGGATAGGATGTTTTGCTGGGAATTTTACAATTAGCTGTTTTTATCTGGGCAGACGACCAGGACCACCAAGGCCAGAGGAGCAGCCGGATGGGGCTGATATCTCTGCAGAGACGGCACGAGCATCACCAGAGAGTCCTAGCAAGCCCAGCTTGGGCGAGAAGTTGTGAAACTAAATTGCAGCCAAAAAGCTCGGTGTCGGTAATGTTTTCACTGATGGAAACTGCTGAGTTTGTGCTTCCCTGGATAATCCAGGGAATAGGAGAGGGAAGACAACCAAATCATTCATGCACAATAACCAGTAATGCCGGTAGAAACAGAGACATGAAGTGCCTTGAAAGAAATCCAACGTATTAGTTTGGGACATTGTCACTGACCTTGTAGAAGCACTTGGCCCTTCTGGAAAGGTCCACCATGTGGCACCTGGTAGTGTTTGACCTGAAATCCAGGCACGCAGCCCTCGTGACCTCCATCCTCTTGGCCACCGACGCAGGCGACCTGCGTCCGGAAGAGATGTGGAAAATTCGAATGAGTGCTGTGGTTTCCATAGAGATATGACCAATGGTCACACACGGGAAGGGTGACGGACAGTTCACAGGCATAAAATAGACACAAAAAAGATGTGACTTTTAAATGTCTAAAACAGAAAAGCAGCAGCATGACAAATGAATATTTTCCTGGTGATATGACAAGATGACAGAAATAAAATCTGGTATTAAAAAATGATTAATTATGTGGTGATTAGTAGGTTGGAGACTCTTCATTTTCTCCATAAACCCCTGCGTTGCACACGACCTGATCTGGACTCAGCCAGACTTAGACCATCCCAAAGAAAAATACCAAACATTGCAGAGCCCTGGAAGAGATCTACCCAGAATTTTGTAAACAACGGCAGAGTCGAGAGCGACCAAATCAAGCAAGGAAAACGAGAGCAGATTGTCAGAGGTAAACAAAACAAATAAGACATCCCACAATTGTAAAACAGCATGACTAGTTTGGGCCTGTTGGAAGCAGGAGCCGAGCGGAGCCATCTGCCAGTGTCATCCAAGCCCCTACCCGGCCGAATCATTCTCCATCTCCTGACCTGCTCTGAAGTAACTAACCCCAAACATCCCAGCAGTAAATCATACTAGACAGAAATAATAAATGGGTGTTGTCTGCCTGCGTCTTGATACAATATCTAGAGAGAGATCCCATCTCCTGATGGTGACAGAAGGACTTGGTGAACATCCTAGATTAGATGTCACTTCAGACTGAGAGGGGGACAAACACATCAAAAATAAAATACCAGCAGCTCCCCTAAGGCAGACTTAAAAAAAAAGTCAGTCACAGTGGGTTGCTTTTGTTTTTAACCATATTATTTTTTTTCAATGTGGTAAAAATAATAGTCATATACACTTACATCGCTGTTATTAAAAGTTGGGTTTTGAGAACTTTTGTGCACTGAAAACTACCAAACTACCATTTGGAACACACAGACTCGGAGCTGGTGGGACAAAACTTATGATTACACTGGCTGGAGAGGGATAGAGCTGCTATCTAGACTGGTTATAGTGGGAATTGGGGGCCAATGGACTGGCTATGTAAAGCAACATGAAGGTTAAACAAGACTGGACTGCTGACTGGCTGCTGCTATGGACCTAATAAAGTAAACATTTGTAACAGACTAGTTTCTCCAAACCCATGGGGAGACGTGGTGTTTTCCCTAACGATATCAAAATGGCAATTCAATTCTACAAAATGGCTTTCTGACAAGGCGGGCTGTTTGTTAGTCCGTAAAATCAGTCACATTACCAAAAGGTCCAGAGGCCTGTTGGCTCTGCAGTTCAGGGACATGTAAAGCAATCAAATATTGGGGAGGACATTAGCATATGTCCAAGTGGCACACAGGCTAAAAGAACATACTCATTCATCCCTCAGTGGGACAGACTGCTATTTGTCTGTCCATCAAGGGCAACACTGAAACTGATTTTTTTTTTCTTAGTTTTTATGTCGTCAAACCTCAGAAACCTCAGAAACCTAAATTTACCCCAGATTAAAAAAAAATCTGATTAATGGGGCCTCTTCTGGGGTTTTAAAAAAAAGACTTCAGTGAAAAAGGCGTGCGAGGAGAATGTGAATACATACATATTATAATCCTGGACAGAAGCGACACCAAGAGAAAATCCTGTTTCCGGCTCAGTCACGTAGTGGACTGTCTGACTTGTAGATGTTAGTGTAAATGAGATCTTCTCTTGTTTTTGATGAGCATTGTTGGAGTCTCCCAGGCTGGGAGTCAAGAATACTGGAGCATAATACCAAGCAGCCAAGGAGGGAAACACGCAAACTCCACACAGAGATGCCAGAGCAGGAATGAAACCCAAAACCTTGTTGCTATGAGAAAACAGTGTCACGGGCTACATCAGCATGTGTGTCGACACTCCAGCGTTGGGACATAAACGCATGACCTTCAGTCCTAAAACCCAGACTAGAAGAATTGTGAAGAAACACTGCACTAGTTGGATGAAGGCGGCCCACAGAATAATGTCACTTAATTTATCTAAAATCATTAGCAACCACACACACACATGCACACACACTGGGTCACTAACACACACTAACTTGGTGCCATTCCTAATCATTCTCAGCTGAAGCACAAGCAGAATTTACCATATGGTTTTTAATAAAAATTAGAGGTGGTACAGTTGGACTTAAATTCAGCTTCCTGATGGGAAGCTGAATGAAGTTCAATGTGTTATACGAAGACTAACCTTAAAGATGCCGATACAGCATCTAACAGCTGAAGTAACAGCAGTAATCTGGGTCTTTTTAAAAAGTAATTACTTCTGTGTGGGAAGAGAGTGTTTAATAACACTGACCTGTGATTACTGGGACAAATGATATATTATGTGCTGTGTGCTTTCTGCCCTAACGGGGGATGTAGTTTATCTGTCCAGTAAAGGACTAGAAAAGATGGTACAATGCTGAAGAACATGATGGAGCGAAGCAGAGACCTCCAGCTCCCGTAAAAAAACCAGAATCTCCATGATTCACATGATCAAATGTAACAATAATAAAATGTATGAACATACAATGTAAAAATCAGGGTCAAAATGTTGCTGGTCTAAATGTTGCTGCTTTAGCATTAGCATTATCAGGTGGTAAAATGGATTCTGTGTCTAAATCAGATTTGAAAATACCACCACTGGGTTTAACAATCACAACATTTTTTTAATGAGGTACAAAAGAAAATACAAATGAGTGTATACTGTATTAACCCACAGCTTTAGCTCAGTTGCTGATTTAAATAAAGCGCTGTACCACGTCAATATGATAAAATGAAACACACTCCGACTTTAAAACTTGGATTGTCTTATAGAATAGCTGTGTGAAGGAGAGATCATGAATGAATAAACCGTTTATTCGCAGCTAGGCGGAGAGAAGGTTGGATCTGTAATGCGCCGTCAAAGATTGCTTGAGAAGGGAAAAACAATCCATATGCTACAAATATTTGATTTAGTTTTCAGCATTTGCTAGAAAGTACATTCCTAATAGCATTTAAGTGCAGAGGTCTAATCTAAAGTAACAGTAAAACAGAACATGAATTAAATTACATTTCAGATATCTTATTAGAAATCAGACGGTAGCTGCCTTCGTTGCGGGGTCGGTATTGTTGCAACTGTGCTCTTGAGCCTCTCCTATTTATAGAAACGTTTACAGGTCACCTCATGGCCCCAAAATTTGACCTCAGATTCCGTTCAAGTGCAAAGGACACGTTAGTGGTGCAAGCAGCAAATGTCACCTCTGGGAGGAAATCAATAGCATCTCAGCCATTCACAACACATCTGCTAGAGACGGAGACAGGATGACTGAAATTTGCTGAAAAGCTTAAGAGGCTGGAGGGCTGCAAGAGCCATAATTTGTGATTTACGCTAAAAGGATGTGTGAGAAAAAAAGAAAAAAAAAAGTTTCTGAAGAGTCAGGGAAAGATAAACATGGAAAAAACAGGGGTGGGGGGGGGGAGAAAAACAACTTGCTATGTGGTTCAAATCTTATTGGGAATCTTAGTCAGGGTCTTTAATCAGAAAATTAAAACCTGAAAACAAAATCAGCACAATGTCACTTTCTACATTGTTACCTCAGTAGTCCTGCATGTTTGCTCAGCCTGCAGGCTTTTCTATTAGAACTTCACAGTCAGAGATAAATCGCTACAGGTTACCTCAGTTTATTTTAGGATTAGGTGAAAATAATGACTCTTTGTTTACTTACACCTAGGTTTTTTTGTGCCTCTATGCATAATTTCCAGAAAAACAACATCTGACTTTATGCTTTAGAAGAAATGGCAGCTGAGAAGTCAGTGACCACATCAATAGTACCTAGATGTATTTTAGATGGGGGGGTTCGCCAAACAAACCTTTATCTGTGTTCTATAAGGTGAAAATAATACAGATGTTATTGTAATTTTCCAACTATCCGGAGGTGCCACTAGTATTGCAGTTTAATGTCAAACTGAGTTAGGGTAAAAATAAAAAAAAAAAAAGTAAAAAAAAACACTGCCATTCTTTGCTTGCCTTAAATTATATATAAATATGGAAAGGCAACATCACCTTCATATTTCATTTATTGGTCCACAGGGTAGATGCAAAATTTAGTCCTTGCGTCTTTTTTCTGCTTCTGCATGTATGGATTTCCCGCCGGTCTGGCTGGAATCTGCCCATTTTAGGTCGCCCTGTGCTTGTTCTGACACGTGTTTGTAACCGGATGAATGTCGTCTGTCTGCCAGCAGCCTGACATTTCTTTCTGCCACTTCCACAATCTGCATTTCCTTTTTCTTCCTCAATCACACATTGCTTCGGTTTCCAGCATGGTAAATGTCAGTGCGCACACCTTCATGCGCCTCTGGCTTGGCCCAGCCCAGAGCCTTCGCAACGTCCAAACTCCGACACGAGCCAAAAAGGCAATGGAGAGGTGGGGAAGTAGAAGGAAAGAGCAGGGGGGGGGAGGGGGAATCAATCAGGATGGGCCTCAGACAACAGCAGCTGGCAGGTCAGCCAGGCATGGTGAAATCATCTGCTTCCCCATCCTGGGCTGCTGAACCCCGGTCACACCTGCTGTGTCTGTAAAACCAGGCTGGAGCTGTAAAACACACAGCCTTTCCAGTAGAAGAGAAGCAGCCAAGGGAAGGGCTATGACACCACAACCGGCACCCGCTGAGTGGGGGGGCTGTCACCCCAGGGATGTAACATTCAGGGGATATTCAAACTAAGGGCCATCAGGCCAAGAAACAAAGAATCTATGGGGTGATTAGGTGGACTTAAGGTCCTAAATGCACAGCAATCAAAGGTCCAATGTGAATTCTTTCAGAAGAAGGGAAGGCTGGGTAGAAGCAGAGAGAAGAAGTAAAAACAGCTAAGCCTGTAAAGTTCTTCTCCAAAATGAGAGGTACAACTGAGCCAGTACGAACCCTTAGAGCATCAACAGTTACCACGGCAGCCCGCGACCTTCACAGTCCAAGCCAAACTCAAAAAAGCTCTGAGTCCAAAGGAAAACGGTTACCGTCGAACGGACCAGTGACTCTCTTAGATACCACGGTCAAAAGCTCTTCTACAAAATCATCCCAATCTTTCAGTACTGTCCAAATACATCATATCTATAAAAGCCACTTCTATAAAGGTTTTTATAGTTGCAGACAGATTCTATAATGATATGAAATTCAGTGTTGCAGGGAGTAGAAGGACCATCGAGGTGTTGTCACTGCAGAGAGCAGCTGCTGTCCAGAAACATGCCTCCAATGACATTTTATTCCCCCCTAATGAGTTACAATGCCTCTACCCGAGAGTGTTTACCCCTAAAGGGATGTTTTGTCTGGTATCATGAAAACCAGGTTGCTTTTAAGACAAAATTAAAATACATTAACTCTGGGGCAAAAACAAAAGTTCTTGCAAGGAAAAAAAAAACAAAAAACAAAAACCACTTTGCAGCGAAAAAAAGGAACCCAAGAGGACGAACATGCTAAATGGCTCCACATTGTCAGGGAGGTTCCCCCTTTGGAGGTGTTGTCACAACCACAATGGTGACGATTGCAATTCCAGACTGATCGGCTCTAATCAGAAAGCTGCTTCAGAACACCAGCCTATCTACGCCTGGCATCAGCTGGTGAAGCTCAAGAACAACAAAGCCCTCAGACGTAGCTTTACAGAGTCTGAGATATCGCTCAAGGCTTGTCTGAGGCCATTGTTGGCTGTATTGGACCGGGTGGTCATTAGCTGTAAAGTATTGAGGCCCGTGTTTGTTTCTCCTCTAGGTTTGTACGTCGTTATCTCCTCACCTTTCTCCCCTGGAGCTAACCTCCATTCATTAAGTAGCACTGATACTCCAGCAGGAAGCGCTCCTCCTCCTCCTCCTCCTCCTATCACCCAAAACAGACCCAGACCAAACAGATTCTCTTTTGATACATTTTGCTTAAATTCATTCCCATCCATTTTGTGCACCTGAGTCGACTACTCTTCTTTTGCTTTTACCAAATGTTTTTCACACTTTCTCAAATTTAAGACCACCTGCGCCTCCCTCTGGTGGTAGGCTGCAGGATAGACCCTAGTCCCGTCCATCCTAATTCTTTATGAATAAGTATATCTTAAAATGGCTTCTTCGCTTTTTGTGTGTGGAGAGTTAGGTCACAGTGGGCGTGTTTTCAGCAGTCTGCCTGTGCCGTAGAAACAATTAGAATTCAAAGTGCACCTCAGACCAACCGCAGCTCCACAGCTGGGAAAGACGGACCCGGCAGATCTAATTACATCATGGCTTCACTTCAATAATTCAGCATTAATGACCAACATGTGTTACCTGATGCAAAATTGTTAAAAACTACATCGATTATTGGTTTTCTAATCCTAGCAAAGCAGTTGTTCTGAATTGCTTAAGGTATTAACATGCTGGATAGAAACTAGCTGTACATAAAGTTGCAATCTTTTTATTATTATTATTTATTTATTTATTTTTTGTCACAATGGCTAGCATCTTCTGCTAAGCAATTTTGCTCGAGTTTCCCTTTTTTTCACTTGCATAAAGGAAGTCAGAGGAACAATCTGGAATTATTATCAGCAGCAAACAGGGACAAATCATAGGACAGAAAAAGAGATAATAAATGCAGGCGCAGCTCTGGAAGATTTATCTAAAAGTTTTGTACTTTTTCTTCACTTCACAAAGAAAACAAAGCAAAACATGTGCTCTCGCTACGAAATCGGATTTGCTTTCCTTTACGTTTCAAGACTTCAGCCTCCATGATTCATCAGAAAGAGACAGTCATCTTGCAAAAAGTGGATTTAAACCTAAAAATCTGGCCACAGTGATGATATTTGCCTCTCAGGGGTGTCGGGGGGGGGGCTTCTAATGGGATTTACAGAGGTATAGGAAAGCACATTTTCAAATTTGGCCATATATCCATTTGA
>CAAE01014566.1:646032-682454 GCA_000180735.1 Tetraodon nigroviridis
TGACAAAATAAAGCACCTCTGAAATACCCTTCGGGAGAAAAAGCCACAGAGCAGTTACAGGTTCTGCCACCCTGTCACCTAGGGACCATTCATCAGTTCCTATAGAGAGAGAGATGGAAAGAGTGAGGAGGAGGCAGAGAAGAAGGAGAAGGTAGGAGCTGACAGGCCGGTTGGGTGGCAGGGGATTAACGGGCCTGGAAGGCCTGAAGAGCAGCAGATACACACTCAGCTGGGTTCGACTCTAAATAACGCTTGTGGAATTGAGCTTCCTGAGTTTGGCGTAATTTCTTGTAGTTCTGGTACGTTCAGCTATTTTCTGTTTACCATTGCAGGAGTTGCTACTCCATTGCAGTTGGTCACGTCTGCTTTTTCATTTAATCAACTATTTTGTATTTGTTGGACAGTTTGGCTAATTCCTCGGTGCAGTTCCTTATTGGACAGTTCCTTAAGCTGATCATACATTAAAGCCAAAAGCCGCTGCACAGTTTCATCCCGACTGTCAACATCATGACACGAGTGGCCATTGTTATTCATTTGGCGGCCATAAAGCACCGCTGTCTGCCCCATGAAACCCGTCCAAAGAACTGGCATTAATAGAAGTTTATTCGGTGGCAGAGAATTAGATCTGCTCTACTTTCAGTGATGCAAAAACTGGTAGAGTAATGAATAAATACCACAAAATCCCCAGAATTTCACAAAATACTGACACTCTTTTTAAAAAGTGTCACTTTTTTCTGCCGCAATCCCCCCCATCTCCCCAAAAAGCTCAGGAGTTGTGTTCAAAGTAATTTAAGGATAACGAGATTTAACATTGTCACTTTCAAGCGAAACAAGGTTTCTGCACCAATCTTGACACGTAAAAAGAAGCCAATGCATGAAGAACAGTCAATCTTGTTCGTCCCTCTTCTTGTTTATTCTCCTGGCAGCCTGTAGCTGTTGTATTGAATGTTTGTTTACATTTCATGTATTCTATCACATCTCTTGCCTAACATCTTTTGCCTACCTCCACACATGAATATTTACGATTCCTGCTCTTCAACCTCGCAGTTGTCTGACTCTTTCCGTAGTGCTGCATATGCATAGTGGCCTCAGAACTCCATATGATGCGGTAAATGCTGCAGAGCTTGGTCACAAAGGGCATCATCCAGTCAGTAAATGTGCTCATCACCAGAAGGTCGACAACAAGTGGAGTTTTACAAATATCTTTGGTTTTGTTTCGATGCACCGTCCATGTGCAGCTATATAGCTAAGAGCGCTGATCTAACCTTACACTACCAGTGGTCGCATTTATCATGCCGGTTTAGATCCACATCCACGCCCGCGCTTGTTCAGGACAGTGTTGTTGTCCACGTGTGAAGTCTGCAGACTCAGATCCAGGCTAATATCACAGATATTGGCAGCGTTCAGTTATGCTCCCTGTATCTTGATCCAGAGCAGATGGCCTCAGATCCATTCAGCCAATTCGTTAATAAAGCTACAGCTGCTGGCAGACAAAGTGAATCTCCATCCATATGCACATGCATGGGTGGTGCGCGCAACCAGCAGAAGGGGGCTGCTCCTACTGAGTTTGGTGTGGATGCATCTTGAGTGTTATTTTAACTGCATTCACGCCAGTGGGAGACCACAGACGCCTGCTGAACATCGTGGAGGAAAAAACAACCTCTCGAGTTGCTATGGTGACACCATTTAAGCTGCGCAAAAATCAACAAACAAAGGTAAATATACCTAATAAATTAAAGCTAATATACCTTTGTTGCACTGAATGTGTCCAATTTTTATATGCCTATTTCCCATATGTCAGCCTCAGAATGCTGCGTTAGAACAATGAGGCAAGAACAACAAATAAAAAAGTGAAAACACCATTTTACCACTATCAATGTAAGATCATCAAGTAAAGGTCGGTTGTGACATTACTGATTATGCCAGCCCAAACTGCTCATTTTTGCTAGTTTACACAGCAGGCTACTTTAGTGGCTCCTAAATACCACCGGCTCTTCTTTTTATCTCCCATGTTTGTGGTTACGAGCAGACATTTGAGTGAGATTACTTTTCTCCTTCGCCATCACTCCATTCCCCATTTCATTATTAGAACAGTGACATTTTGCCGCTCATATATTTCTTGTTTATTCCGTTTTAATTACAGTCACCCATCATGGCTGATGAAGGACGCTAACCGCAGCCTTGCTCCCAATGCTCACTTTCGTTTCCAAATGCACAAAACAAGCTGTCAGAGTGGGCTGCAGTGAAAGTTTATGAGCTGATTGCAAATTATTTCGAAAACAGGGGGGCATTGTTTTTACAATTGAAATATTATTTACTGTTACAATTTCTCCCTGTTGTACTTTGCACTTTTTTGGTCAGGGTAACATAATAGAGGACTTACAGTAGTGTTTTTCATCCAGTTTTCAACAGTGAAAAACTCTGTTTTGTCTTCTTTTGTTCCATTTAGCCATTTCAGATCTCTTTTGTGATTAAATGAGGTCCATCCAGCAGAATTTGGCCGCTTTTTTGCAGCTAGATTTGAATGAAAAATCTGGTTTGTAGACAATCAGGAACAATGTTAGAAGGTTAGAATTAGATTAAATGTGTCGATAAACATCACCCTGCAAAGAAACAAAAAAACAGTTTAAACTCTCTGAATTTGAAGGACAATGAATCTAAATGTTAAGAATTGTGTGGGTAGTTTGATGAGCCTACGGAAGGTATTTCATAATGGTTGTAGTTCAGGTGAGGAGGCCATCAACTTGACCAGATAGTCTGTCAAAAAAGATGAGCCGCGGGAAACGTGCAAAGGAAATCGGACCTTGGTCGAAATCAATAAAGTGTTGTAGCGGAGAGTGTTCTGGGTGGGCGGGGGGGCGTTGGTAGGTGTCACAGAGGACAGATGGTGTTTGGATGCCCTTGATGCTGAGAGGAGGGGTGTGTGCAACAGTCAACAGTGTAGCGAGATAAGCAGCGTCCAGCAACCGGCATGATGTGTGCCAGCTGGAGGATAGCCTCTTCCCAGCGGCACCAGTCCGCACACGAGACACCATCTGAGCAGCACAAGCGACCAAACTGTTGATCCGGGCACGCCAGAGCAAACACCCATGTCTGAAAAGGCATGGCTAGAAACCCTTAAAATTTGGGAGTGTTAGGGGGGAGGGGGTTGGGGGTTCCACCAGGAGGATACGGAAAAAATTGCGCTCCTCTACTTGGTCAGCAAAATTCCAGAAAATATTCTCTCAAATAAAGAGAGAACAAACATGCCCCCGTGTTGTTCATCACGCAGCGCTCTGAATACACAACACAAAGGAATCAAAGAAGACACCAAGGCGAGAAGTAGGACGGTTGTGTGGCGTACCCCCTGTTGACCTCTCATCCTGTCACACCTTTGTGTTAATCCCACATTATCAGAGCGCAGGAAGGTTCCGTGTGCCACATGGCCACTGCGAAGGTGTTGAAAAAACCATTTCGTCGGAACACACTCAACTGTTAATTTTACTTTGTGAAAGAACCTTTTTTAGATTCAAAAATAGAATAGAAGCAGAAAATGTATTCCCCATCATCCTGTCTGAGTGACTTTTGTGCTTTTGTGCAAAACACTGACGTCATGTTAGCTCATAAATACTATTTGGATATGTTTTTTTTGGGGGGTTTTTTGGACTAAAAATCCTGCAGCAAAACTTCACATCAAATGCACCGACTCTAAAAAATTACACCAATCAATCTTTTGTCTTTGCATTTCAGAAAAGAGAAACAGTGCTTTCAAAAGTGAACACAAGGGAATAAAACTCACTAGCATAGTTGCAGGTGTTCGTACTTCTATTAAATCATCTGATTAGTAATGATGCATCTTTTTAGCTGGCCTGATTTTACCCTCTGATCAAGGTCTCTCAACTGGGAGTCCTGAGGCCATGCAAGTTAACTGGATTGAATATGGAATGTCTAAATGAATTATGAATGGGCAGCCACCTCAAAGACGAAAATGCAAGAACTTTTTAAAAATAGAATTTGTAACAACCTCAGAACCCAAGCAGTAACCCTCATAGCCAATTCCAGTTGATGTTCAGGTAATCAGACCTTCGCTGCATCGGCCGTGTCTCAGAAAACCACTTACAGTGAAAAATATGGGATATGAAGATAACATATGAGAATGAATTTGGTTTACCTCTACACACAGTCCAGTTTTTGCCTTTAAGGGCTCCAACCCTAACCCTCGACACTGGCCCCATCCCTATGCCCCAGGTCCAGCCCCAGCCCCAGCTCCACTCATCTAACACTTCTTAATATTTTAATGGGTCACTTTCTCCAATCTCACAGCTCCTATATAATTGTTAATTGTTGTGACATTTGCATAATATCTGCAAGGGGCAGCAGTTGTGTTCACTTTTTGTTATAAATCAGACGCCATCAACCTTTTGACTGCTCATTTCTCAATAAGCTGAGGTCAGAGTGAACTCACTGGCCAATCAGTTCTTCTACCATCAATGTGTTCGAAGTTGATCCCATTAACTTGGTCTTTATTCAGACAACTCATCACACACACAGGCACACAATCACGGCCCCCATGGTATAATCAATAATCAATCAGTAGACAGGAAGTCAAGGGGAGAGAGGAAGGGAGGTGGGGAGGGGGTATAAAACTGGCAAAGACATTATGTAACACGCTGAAGGATGGACTGAGAGCAGAAAGTGCTCACACCTTCTTGGAGGATTTTGTCTAAACGAAAACTCTCTCTTCAGCGTACAGCAGCGGTTTGGCTCCTGGTCAAAATCGTTCTGAAAAGCCATTTGTTTCCTGTTTGCCTAATAAAGGAATTATTGTTATGGTAATTAGTTTTTAGCCTATTATGGCACTGCAGATGGATCCATCTGCACTTGAAAATGTCTTTCCCCTGCAGAACCCCGATGCATGGTTATTTGTGTCACAGTCTTTGTCAGGTAATTTATAGAAGGACATTAGGCCATTTAAACAACGCATTACAGAAAAGCCGACGGTTTAATGGCACTGCGTAGATGAGCAAACTAGTCATTAATAATGGCCTATAATGAAAGCATCAGGGGACAGGAAAACAGCAACCAGGTAAACTCAAATCAGTACATCATGGGGTGAACGTGTGTGTTAACGCCTTAGGCATTTCACATTTAGCTTGAGATCTTGAACATAACTTGTCGCAATTTAATGCATGGTATTAATTTAACGCTAATTGATGCAGTTAGAGAAGGTGATAGCTTCAAGGCTAAATCAAACATGGCTGCCGGGTTATTAACACGCTCCGTGAAACCGACGACGACGACGAGGGAGAAAAATGCAAAGCGGGATAATGAGGGGAAAAATAGGAAAAGGTTAAAGTTTTTAATTTGTAATTATGTGATGATAATGAGGGCACAGAATTCCACCATACCCTGATAAGGTTTTTCCAGGCTGTGGGGAATTCACGAGAAGATTTCACATTTTTAAATACACAAGGATGCACCATATCTGCTGGTCTGAAGTATTTTTGTAAATTTTATTCATTGGATGATTAAAGCCAAAAAATGGAATACATAACCCATTTAGTAATAATGGCTATGGTGCAATGAAATCCACCATTAGGATAAGAAAGGAACCAGCAGCATCATAAAAAATGCAAATGAGCACTTTAATTTTTAAAGCATTTTGAAAATCACAACTGTTTAATCATTCATTTTGATTAGGACTAGTGATTAACATGCATCCATTGCTTCTCACATCTCATCTTTTTTTTTTCTACCAAGTCAATAAGGTAAATTCCTTATTGTATATCCCTATCAAAACCAACTCATATGTTAAATAGTGTGAGAGACTTTAAGGCAGCGAAAACACAAAAAAGATATCTCTTCGGCTCCCGGTGTATTTCATGGTTTAATTTTAAGGTTCGATTAATAGTTTCTAAGGCTTCATATGGTCTAAGACCTAAAAAAAAAAAGAAGGACCTAGAATCTAGGTCTTCTTTTTATGTGATTTACTTTTGCCCTATTGGTCCCACATGTTAGAACAAAGTTCTTTGGTGAGGTGGCCTTTTGTTATAGTGGTCCACGTCTGTGAGACAACCTGCCTGGGAGCCTCAGGGCTGCAGAGACAGTAAGTGGCTGTAAGAAAGAGCTTAAGACTCACCTTTTTAGTGTAGCTTTTGTATAATATTGAATATTTCTTACAAGGGGTTTTTATGCTTAATACTTCTATGTTTTTATCTTTCTTTTTCATTATGTGTTCAATATGTTTAAGTCATTTTATTATTTTAGCTACAATGGTTTTCTCAGGATGGGGGCTCTTCATGCCAGGAGTTAAGTCTGGTTCGGTCAATTGGGGGTGTCACCCATGGTGTCACCAGTCCTGCTGGGGATGGTCCTTGAGGTGGCAGGTCCCGGGAATCTGAGGATGGCTGTCTCACAGTAGGAATGGCCTTCTAGGTTTTGCTTCCTTCCCCTTAGGACCAAGCATTTCTCCTAACTAATTTTCGGTGGGCGCATGTATTCATATGCGTGTGTGTGTGCGCACAACTCTCTGTTTGTTTGTTTGTGTGGGTATTTATGTGCGTAGTGTGTGTATATATATGTGTTTCAGTTTTATTTGTTTTGTTATGCAAAGCACTTTGTGTTGTATTTTATGTATAAAAAGTGCTATACAAATGCAGTTATATAATCTTACTTGTGTGTCTAATACACATCAACAACACCAGGAACTATCACACTCAGATGTCCACATCAAATAATCAAATCTAAACTAAATTAGTCATTAACTTGCACTAAATACCACCTACAAGCCATCACCTACAAGCCTAAAGATGGTGCATTCTGCGAATCATTTTATCATTTCTCTAGCATTCACGATAAAAGAATCTGGTTTAGCCTCCCTGTACCCATAAAACAAACTGTGTTTGCCTTCGTTGGGTCATGTTTTAGCACTTGTCTTTTTTCCTAAGTGGATGATTGAAATGGTGTTGAAGGTCATTCCATTCAGCTTTGATTGAAAAGCCCTCAATATAGCTCTTTTCTGTCCACTTACGCTGCACAAAAGAGGCCACTATAACTTATTTTGGCTAGGTAATATTTGCGTACGTGAACATAAAAGCCTTCCAATGTCCACAATTCTGCAAATTCAATAGAGCATCAGAACAAGTTTCTTAAAAAAGGATTCAAATTGAAACGGTAACTAAAGTATTTAAAGGTCCAAATGTCCAAAATATTTGCCTGATTTACTGGATCTGAAAAGTATATCATCATAATAATAATAGAAGAAGGGGGTGAAAAATAAAATAAAATAGATTTGTATTATTCTAAGAGACACAAACACAAAAACACAGTTCGCTTAGTGCAGCGTAACATAGAAATGCACAACTTAAATATGAAAAGACAGAGTGTGCTGACGGATGTGACAGAACAAGAGAGGGAACCTGCGTGTGAAAGTGTGAAGTGTGAAAGACAACTAGAAAATAAGCTGCAGGCTGACGTTTGATATGCAGCCAATTCCAGTCGAGTGACACGAACACGGCGGAACAACGTACATATTGATGTGCCCGTCTTCAGGCTACAAAGCAACAACACTGCAGCAGGAGTCTGATCACGAGGCAAACGTGAGTGCTGAATCCTGGCCTCCACCATCACGAGAAGGAGGTAAACAAGCAAACCGTGCCGTGCTCACGCCTTCCTCGTGAAGCTGTAAGACAGCGGTGGGATAAGGTACCACAGAATCTTTCACTTGCTCTGGGTCCAGTTCTGACTTTTACCACTGCAACAAAAAAAAGCAACAACCACAGATGAAGGATTCAACGGTGCACTTGTTCTTATTCCAGGATTCATCAGTTTGTTACATCTTACTCAGGCTGTCTTTAGGTTGCTGTTTATGTAGCTGACGCGCGCATCGCGCACACTTTAAAATCAACGCACCTTCACGATCGCAAGCTTTCTACAAAGGTGTGAACAGTCATCAACACCTGTGCTCTCTGGTTAAAACCCAAGCTGCCAAATGTTCCAATAGCATGTTCACCATTCTACATGCTTTNACTCTAATCCAGATGCATGAGTCAGCTGGGAGGTGTAACCTTTGCCCTTGTTCTAATACTGCTTTACTATTGTTTTCTCCCCTTTCTTGACATTGAAACCTTTTCCTCTTCTTGCATTTTTTTGTTCTCTCGTGTTCTAGTTTTTCTTCCTATAGCTCGTTCATCACATTTCCACGGTGACAGGGATCTTATGTGGACGCATCAGAATAAATGGCCTCTTTGCTCCATCATCGACAGCCTCTTCTCAATTGAATTAATTGCTTGGCTGCTCTTGTGTTGTTTTTCCAAGTCCTGCAAACAAACTAATTTGTTCTAATTTCACAATGTCTCCATTTTGCATCTGCAAGATCAAACATCGACTCACGCCCACTTCCTGGCTTGAGCTTGACCAGGGAGGAAAATTTACCCATTAATTTGTACAAATTAATGCATTACCACAAGGCTTGATAGTCAGAGTTGCTGTATGCAACCTTAAAGCAAAGTATTAACAGATTAGAAAGGAATATCTGGGACAGTAATTATTCCTAAACACTTACTTTGATATAAAACATGCTCACATTGACGTAGGACAGTTATGATGTTAGTCAGGTAAAGATGAGTCCCATCATAGATGGGACAAGCAAAGTCAGACAAGAGGGAATCTTCAATGCATTGCATTGACCTTAAACATACCCGTCCTCTTCCCCTGCACTAAGTCCTTCCAGGGAATGTGGCTGCTGGCCTACAGACACTCATTTCTTGGTTCTTTCCATACTTAAAAAAAACACTACATAGAAATCAAATGATTTCTATTCAAAAGAGTTAGAAATGCAGAATATTAAACTCTACAACAGCCTGTGCTATTTTTACTACTTTCATCGCTGCTGGAGCTATTAAAAGTAAATCCAAACACAGGATTAATTCTGAAGCACTAAAATTAAAATTAAACCAGAATTTTCCAGTGGCAAGTTTCAATCCTGAAAACTCTACAGAATGATAATTGTTTGTTTGACCTCAGCTTATCTTTTTATTTTTCATCCTTAATATAAACTCATTCTGCCGAAAAATTGTGTGACGCTAGCTAATTTCATGAGAGGAAAAAAAAAAAAAACAACAACACTACTTGAAGACACTGGGGGGTGAAGGGGGTCATGAGTCATTGCAATTTAGAGCCAAACACCAAAAAGAAAACGACGCTGATTCTGCGTCGCTCTGATGGAAAATAGACCGCAGCTGTCAAAATCCTTCTCTGACAGATCAGCCATAAAATTAATACAACGGCTGCTTTACATAATTAATGAGGGGCTTTTAAAAGATGCATCACCTCTTGACTGTGTTCTTCATCTTGAGGTCATGGATGTACTTCGGAGTTTCTGTTGAGGCAGAACTCCACCAAACACAAGAACAGTAGGCATACGCCACCTAAATGGTCCAACTCTGCGGCACGCGCCACAGCAAGGCGTGCATGGCACGGATGGGAATTATTATTTTCTCATCCCCAGTTATGTCAATCCATGATGGGAGTGTGATGCGAAAGCTGCATCATTATTAAGTCATTAGACAGCTTGTTCTACCTATACTAGCGAGCAACCTCCTCCGTGCCTCACAGGCACTTCCTGAAAAACACCCTATGCCGTGCCAGGAAAGTCTCATATAAATATCAGATATGAGTAATCCTCAGGGGAGCCTCGCTCCATAACTTCAGCAGGTAAAGCAATCCTCTTTGCAAGGCTCTGTTTCTCACTTGCATCTGTAGATTTTCTGCGGGCAGAGATGGTAGCGGGTTCTAGCCACACACCGCACGCCATCCTTTGAAAAGGCGGCGCAAAATTGCAGGCCCCGTCATGTTTTTTTTATGTTTTTCGCTAAGGCAGAAGGCCCAGGAAAACAAACAATGAGCTATTCCAGCACGCAGCTGCTCTCTTAACACCCTTTTGGTGTCACGGCGCAAAAAAAAGCTCATAATGTGGCCACTGACAGGTGAAAACACTGAGTGATCAGTTCATCCATCATCAACCAAGCTGTTAGACGTACAGAGACAAGAAAGTCAAGGAACAGAGAGAAATTAAAAGAAGCAAAAAGTCATGTGTAAAGGATAAAGAGGACTGGGCCGATAATACTAGTGATACAAGGCTTGTGAGGATGGAACTGCTGGTCTTTTCGTGCGTTCTGCGTCTTGGAGCTGTAAAACATCAATTTGTCTGTTTCTTGATCTGCAGATTTCCATTTGTTTCACATCCCCCCATTCTTTACTTCAACTAATCAGCCTTTTCTATCACATTTTTCAACCTCTTGATTTGACTCACCATGTCCTTGTCTCCCAGGCTGCCATTCGCTATCTCTGTATCTCAGATTCCAGAGGTGTATTGAGGAAAAATATGTAATATCACACCACACTGCACTTTGCTCAGGTAAGATGGTTTCTATAGGAACAGTGGGGAATTTTTTTTACTTGTACTTAGTATAAATTATTCCATTTTTGTTCTCCCATTGCCTTCTTATCTATAGCTAAAGATAAAAATAGGATATTCTCCACTTGGACCGCTGGGTCTCTGTATCAATGCTGTGATTTTCGTCCTGCCAAGCGTGCACCAATACAAGCGGTTCACTCGGTGCACTTAGCACTGCACACCCACCACCTGCCGTCCAAGCCCACTGCTCCGACCTTGATGCGGGTTGATGGGGTTGGACTGTTCGCTCTTCAATAATTCATTCTGAATCAAAGCGATACAGACTGGGTCGAAGCAGAACACTTTAGCTCCCGGTAGGGGGTAAATAAGGTTAAATGCAGGGCTGCAATTGTTTTACATGAACTTTAAAGTTAACTCACGGCTCTTGCGTTTTAGGGCCATGAACACATGCCGATACGACGGCAGCCACATTCTGGAGTTAGCTGTGCAGCGCAAATGATAAAGTGTAATTAGCGGGGCACTTAGTGCTGCACTTTCCTCCCACCGTCTACAGACGCAGGCTCATGTGTTAGGCTGACTGAACTTAAAACAGCTCTAGATGGAAGCACGTAAATGCGCGGTGTCTGCACCAGTAACTAGTGCAAGGTGCATTACTGCCTCTCATCTGACATCCACTGGCTCAAAAGGAGACAAAGCTGCTAATGTCAAAGTGATTTATCTCCATTTTCATCTTTAATAAAAAGATGTATTTTTTAATGTATGTGTGGTCAGGTTTTGGTGATTTACATGATGTGACCTATAAAAACACTGTACAATATGGCCTTGAAATTGCTGCAGCCAAACTCTGCAACACGGGTAAGGTGCAGAGCCAAAGACAGAGCTTAAGGAAGTCCAAAAACCGACAACCACCCAACTGCAGTCTGTTCATCCTGCAGTCATTTGGCTCTCCATTCCAAACCATGCAGAGCAGCAATCCAACCCCCACCCCCCACCAGACACACACACCTCTAACCTATTAGCCATATTCCACGTCCACAGATACTTTAATTTTTGAAACTTGATTCCTGTTTCGACAACACTGTATAACAATAGTCTTCTAATTCTTCATAAGCAAAAAAAAAAAAAAGAATATAGATAAATAGTTGCAGGAAAAAGGCTGCAGGTGTAATTATTCCTGTGGGTCTCTTGCGCAGGACTGCTCGCCTTTCATCTCCCTGCCCCCCTACCTTTGAGCCCTGCCGCGGCCCAGCTTGGCATCACCAACACTCCGGTTAATCAAACAGTGTCAGGCCTTTAATAAGTCCTTGACGGGGGTTACGCCATGAACGGCGCTCTTTATCAAAGGTTTACACTGCTGACGTGTCCTGAAGAGTGATTGATCCCACCGCGCTCCTGTCTGCCCTTCAGCTTGACTGACGAGCGACGCCCGCTCGGCCCGCGGCAGACAGCCAAGCTCACCAGGCGCGCCAAGAGCAGAGGGTGTGTTTGTTGTGACTGATCACTCTGCTTGTTCCATTTCTCTTTCTACAAACCAATTAACCCTGCGTGGTCCAGCCTTTCCCAATACAAAACATTCACATTAAAGAAGCGGTGATGAAGCCATGATGCAACCTTGCCATGCCGGTGGAGACGAAGTAGCCGATCCACATGGTAAATGAAGTGGCAGTAACGTCAGCAGTTGGTTGGCCTTGTCACTTTCCTCACATGGCGTGAAGTCTGATCAGGACTCTGCCGGCCTTGTCAGGAAGAGGATGGACGCCAGAATTAACTTAATATCAAATCCATCATGGTCAAACTTGGCGTGACCTGTTCTTAAATCCATCAAACTCAAGATGTACACTAAAAATATGGTGTGGTGTTACCTCACTTTACCTCATTGCAGTCACCCTAACCGCAGCCAAGGTTTCATTTCCATGGCGCTATGGCAGGACGTAATAGCAACACGCAGGTCGGCAATGGAAAAAAAAAGTGCTCCTAATAACCTTGACTGACATGTTGGGTACAAAAGCCTCTCAGCTTTGGTCAGAGAAATTTCAAAAGAAGCTATGAAAGGAGGCGAGTCTGTTTCTGAAGAGAGAACATCTTAGCGATGCATAAATGGATGTTACATTCATTGGTAACATAGAGAGAGATGTAAATCTAAAGGTGCCTCTTTTCAGGCCAGAAAAAGATCCGATCACTGATGCTAAGTAATTGAGAAGGCATGCAATGATTCCTCCACGTGTCTTCCCGTTAAAAGGGAGAGGCTTTTTTGTTACCGTCGGTGTACATAATCACACATAAAGCTTACAGAAAGAGGGTTTTCTTTCACTTCTTGCAAAAAAAGAGTAAAAAGGAAAAGATCCCTGTGCTGCGCAGCGGTAATAATCACTGCCTGATTTAACTGCCATTTTTCAATACTTTCAACTATGGTTCGCTGTGCCCGGGAGGTACGTTCTCGGCACAGGACTGAGTGTCTTTGGAAGTGGCGAGGAAAATGGCAGCAGTGATTAAGGCCTGTGCAGGTAAAATAGAAACCCTCCTGTCTCACAATGCGGCGGAAGCCAGTGACAAAAGGTGCTGGCAGACAGCCTATATTAAATTTGCTGGCATCTGAGAGGAAAAGAAGGCACTAAGCAAACAGGGAGAAGTGACAGGAGAGATGCGGCAGTAATGAATTGTTTGAAGCATTTTCGCCGAGGTTTAGTTTCGTCCGCGGATGTGGAATGATGAGGAATAACAAAGAAAGCGCAAATGCGTTATTTGCCTTTTTAAAGCTGCAGGCTTACATTTACACTTTCATCATTTTTTGCTTGCATCCCCAGGCTTTAGGGCCTTATCTATTCAGATTTCAATGTTTCAGTCAACTTTTGAGGGCTTTTAAGGTTTGTTTTATGCATACAAAAACAAAGGAAAAAAGGAAATTAATTACAGAGAGAAATGCATTATTCAACCTCGCTGCAGAAAAAAAAAAAAAAAAAGTGGGCTTTTACAATCAGGCAACAATCTCTGCTGATTTCTGGGAATGCCTTAAATTTTTTTCCCCTGGGGTGTAAGCCACACAATGACGCACATTCATGCGCGGTCATCCGTAACTAGCTGCTCACAATTACTTCCTGTAACACACAACAGTTGGTCTAAATTGAACTGTCAAAACATTCCTGCCAGACAGCGGCTTCTCTTTTCTGCCATTCCTATAATTATGATGAATAACCCCGTGTTTGGCGCCTAGAGGCACATTTTAGCGTGACTTCCGACCCATTTCACCACACACTCATTTTCAGACACGCACACACTATCCTGGTGCCGCCATCACATCCAGCGGATAAATGTCATGCGCTGTCGTATCGACTGGGACCTCTTCCGCCTGGTGGATCAGCTCAGCTGGGATTGTCATTTGGTCTTCACTTGTTTGGAGCTTTCTGCAGTGGATGACAAGTATTGAATGTGCACTTGGATCCACATTTTTATCTCCTGATCTCTCGAGAGGATTGATTTAATGAGTTCATCGGGTTCTCAGGAATACTGGAGAAGCTCCTCACATTGTGTTTTTCATTTCTCAATGTAGCTGGTAAAAACAAATACATCTTCACACTGTTATTTTTCTACTAACCGTACAAGTCACATTATATTATGTTAGCTTTTTAGCCTGCTTCAGCATTCCAACTTTGGCCAAACTGCTGCTAAAGGGTCCTTCTTGGACAGCAAAGCTAAATGCTATCCAGCTATTCACATATACCGCTATATATTTGGGGCCAATGTGTTGTGACAAACTGGTATGACAGACATCTTTTTCGACCAATATTGCCAATATCTGTCATCCTGTGAGCCAACAACCTGCCACTGCTATCAAAGTAATGTTCCTTTTTGGACAGCAGCTGTGATGGGGATGAGTAATGGCAAGTCTTTGAGCATTTTTCCAGGTGTGAAGATCAATAGTCACCTGTCAAATAAATTTAAAGTAATTAAAAACGGCACATCTTCGTTCAGGATCAAACGAGCTTTCCTGCCTGGACAGGCTCCCCCTTAGAAGCCGTTAATCTCCAGATTGACCCAAACATCAGTTAGCTCATGTTACACCACCGCTGGTAATGGATGTTCATGAGGGCCCTCGCATGTCAAGCGCCAATCGTCCCCCGGAGCTTCCGGACCAGGCCACTGGCAGATGTCAAAACCCTTGATGTATGAGACACTTTCCCGCAGCTTTAATGCATTTAAATGGAGCTGTGAGTCCGAAAGGGACTGGGCCAATTTCAGAACCAGCAGTAAAAGGTTCAATCTCATCTGCTGGACGAAGTGTGTACGTAAGGAAATGGAATTGCAAACGTGTCGGACACACTCCAGATGTGCTTCTGTACACGTGCACGAACACAAACACAAACACACACACACACACACACACACACACACACACACACACACATTTCAAGGAGTTGTAATGATAAGGTTTACATGATGATAGGCCTCCTCAAGAAAGATAATTTCAAACAAACAAAAAAAAAACTATATGACTATCTATCGTCATTTATGTACAGTTATACTTGTGGACTGGAAGGGGCAAATACATCAGAGGTGAAAGAAAAAAAAAATCTAAACTCCCTTCTTATCTGCAGGTTGGCAGTGCCGCGTCTGGATAACACCTAACAACAGTTAGCCTCTTCAGCCATAAAGGTTGAGATGAAATGCAGGAACAAAACCTTGAACTTTCAAATGCTCCAACTATAAATATTTCACCCTTACTGGTTTCAGCTGATAACAAGCAGGAGACAGAAGACCTATTTGGTTAAAGTCCCTAGACATTTGACAAACTGTGCGTGTGTGTGTGTGTGTGTGTAATATCTGCTGTCAATGGGGAAGCGCAAATATTGGAGAACCTTTCCCTGTCCTGCCAACACCTGCCTTGCTGAGTGCAGCATTAGATGCGTCAACAATGGACGTGAAGGACAAGAAGGAGACGCCAGGAGCCAGTGACATGTTGGTTTGGCCCACAGTCACTGAGGAAATGTCAGTGGAGCACATCACTGGATCCTCGTTAGGCAAATGCGCTCCTGGCAGGGTGGCTCTGTAAATGTTTGGATAGCTAGTTGCCCACTCCCACCCTCGCAAGCCTTTAAACAGTGCTACAGGTTTTTAATTTTCTGTGGAGCATAATGCTTGGTAGCCAAGGTTAGGGGGTCATGCAAAAAGCCTATTTCAACACAGCAACATGTTTGTGCCGCAGAAGAAAACATTCTTTTTTTGTTGCATTTGTGTTTTGTTTTTTTTTTTCCTGGGTATGCCAAGGGCATTGCTCCAAAGCATACCACAGCAAGGATGTTTGAAGTCTTTTTAGTAGAATGACCACAGCAGGAGCATAACTACAGTCCTGCCGGATAACTGTGCTTACACAATCAAAACAGAAAATAAGGGAGTTCTGAATTGTAAATATGGTGCACACTGTATTCCTTTTGGAAACAGCAATAACGTACGCAGACTCCAGTTATCTGTGGAGTGTGTTACTTGGGATTGGGTGGAGGAATTCAGACAATCGGGAGCCTCAAAGTGGAGGCGCTAACCCCGAGTTGAGGTAGCTTAGGTATTTACTTAAGATGCTTCTTGGACATCACCTAGGACACGTTGAAGGGATTCTACCTCTCAGTTGGGTTGGTAATGCTTCAGGATCCTCCTAAGGATAAAGAGAGTTGTTTGCGAGCACTGGGTGACCACGCTGACCAGGTCTAGCTGCTAAGCAGCACTGACAATGTGCTTCTGAACTGGCATTTAGTCTAATCCCAAACTTGCCTTTTACTTTAAGATGTGCCATTTTCTGATTCTTCTGATTATTTTGCTCTGACGGCATCTTTAGGAGGTCAACTTAACTTGGGAAACTGCTGGTCCTCAAGGATTAAGTGAACATACTATGTCTCCTTGGTGAGAATTTCGAACTTCAAATTATGGATTGTTGGTATAGAGCTCCCTAACTTTGCCTTAGATTCAGAAGTAGAAGACAAAGGTATTTTTGAAGTCACTGATATGTTAAGGCCCACAGCTATTTTTAATGATGATGGGAGGTCTGCAGTTCCACTAACAAATCCCTACAGTCCTTCCACTGGAAGTGACTCCACGGTCCTGTCACAGGGATCCATGAATACAGATGTGCTGTCATTAAGTGCCCTTCAAGGTCATCACTCACCCAAACTGAACTCAGAACAATGAGGTGAAGTTTCAATAGGTAGGTTCGGCTCACATAAAATGGGCAAAATACTAGATGGCTTAAACTCACTATTTTAGAGCAGGATGCCAATGCAATATACAGAAAAATAAATAAAAATCCTTTTTTTTTTGCTTGTTAGAGCAATAACCCCAGTTCTTGGCAACTGTACGGTCAATTAATGCTGGCTAATTGAGCCAATTAATGCTGATAATTGGTTATAAGAAAAAAGCATGTATAAATTTTGTTTTTCCCAATGTGTGAATGTGTAAAAATGAAAAGGATACCATTTTAAGTGGTGCCCCACTTAAAATGAACTATCTACAGACCAAAAACTATTTAATAATGCAGAAACAGACCTACTTCATTGCTGTTGGGATCTTTAAGTGTTAATTTTCAGTGCTTTCTGCATAAAAAAACAGGACAACCCAGATAAACTGGGCCCTGGAACAGGCCTGTGACAGGATGTGCCCATATACGCCTTTATTATAGTATCTAGTACATACTAGTATAGAATATATAATTATCTCTTTCAGTCAACACATGACCTTTCTCACTGTATGCAGTTTTCCTCCTGTACTTTTTAATAGAACTTCGTGTGTGTTGTTTTTCTGTTTGCTTGTTTGGTTTTTTGTTTTATGGTGTGTGAATAAATATGTAAAATTTATTTTAGAAATAACCACAGTGTCAAAACCTGAAACCAAATTCAGGCTTACCTAGTATGTCGCCACCTGTTTTTGCTAGCAAGTTGCACTTTGGCAGAGCCTGTCTTCTTTCATCAATGACCCGATGTATTGATCCCTACATAATTGCAATCGCAGCGATGTTGGAGTCACCTGCTCATCGGAGTTCACTAACTCCGGGCTGGAGGAATGAAGAGATAGGTTATCTGTTCAGCGGGCTGTGGGCCATTGACCAGGGCTGATGAGACCGTTCCGTCTTGCATGTTTTAAATGCTCCCCAGGGGTGGAAGCCCCCCGCTTCCTTAAACATGGTAAATTGAATTAGGACATTCCAGCAGCTGGCAAGTGTGAAATTGAGTTGAAGTGTACCCCGAGGTTAGGCGTGTGAAACACCGGATTTAAATAGAGCAGGAGCGGAGCTTTGTCTGCAAGCTGAATTCCAAACACGCAACAAGGGAAAGAGATAAGGTGCAGTTGGAGTCGACGCCACTTTGCCAATGAAAAGGTTTACTGCCGACGTAGGTGGGGGACAAGCGCACAACCGCGCATTCAATTGCACTCACGTATGGCAATGTGCTCTGGGATTATATCACCACAGCAACAATAAAATCACTCAAGTGATATGCAACTTATCTGGAGATAATTTCCCTGAAGAAACCTAAATCTCATTTCAGTTGCAACTTACAGAACCTTGAAAGTGCTAAATCAGAGCCTCGGCTGCTGAAAGAAGCACAAACATGGAGAGAAATGTTAACACACACTCTGTTATGCGAACTTTTTTTTTTTCCATCCCAAACAGCAATGCGCATTCATCTGTCAGTCACAGTAATGCGCCCGTTTGTTCAATTCAGTCTGTCTCTTTCGCTCACAACAGACTGGCTGAGCACACAAATGTAAAATCTTCAAGGTGAAAATAAAAAAACCCAGACTCCAATGAAGCTGCAAAAAACCTCTCAATAAAAGGAGAATTTGCATAATCAATGACTTGCATATCAGTTTTTTGACATCAGAAAACAAATATTTGGGCAGGACAGGCAACATGGGGTGCGCAGCACCAGCTCCCTGCTGTACACCTCCCTCTGCTGTCAGGGGATATGAATGAATAAACAGGAAGCGTTAGCAATCATTCATCTAGCGTTTGGCCTAAATCATCTGTGAATTTACCCTGGCCTTGTGTAATGCAGTGATCCATCACGGCAAACCCTTTCCCGGCTAATAATACAGCAGATTTCAAATGCTTAAGTTTGCGGCCACCCTAATTCCATTCTCAAAGCTTGCATTTTTTTCTCTTCCATTTCCCCTTTGTGCAAACTTTCATTTATTTGCTTTTTCTCCCAGCTTCAAAGTTTTTTTCCTCTGACCTGTACAGTCAACGCTGTTCCCTTTATCGCTTACTTCGCTATCAATTCCAGCCTTGATGCCAAGTGCTAGCTCTATCAATCACAATTCCTCATCCATTCTTTTCCCTTAGCAAAATACTGTTCCATCAATCATCTTCCAACACCCCCGTTCACCCCGTCGCTGCGATGGTTAATACCATCACTCACATGCCTCGCGCACACCCACAACAAATCCAGCCACTTCCACAGAAGCGTTAATCCATTTAAAAGAAAGCACAGCTTCCTGGTCGGTGAATGGAGCCGGGAGGTGAGCGGCTGTGGGAGCAGAGGAGGGTAGAGGGAAGCCTCGTCAGGGCAGGATGTAAATGTGCAGGCACAAAGCAGCAGCAGTAATTAGTATTTTATTGTCATGCTTAGTAAAGGAGCGGTGGGAGGTGTAATATTCGGAGCTGAACTGGGGCAGCATTGAATAGGTTTGATCAGCAGGGATGGAGCTGGAGGCGCAGCGTCGATGAACAGCTGAAGGCCTTGGGCATGAGTTAGGTTTGGTCTAAAACACTGAAAGCGAGAACTGCGAGGAGAAAATGTAGAGATGGATAAAATACAAAACTATTTCGAGCATGCTGCAAATCCCATATCTGGAGTTATTTAGTGCTGACTTTGAAATTAAAATTGTATTTTTAGAACAATAAGCTTTTGGGTGACCAAAAGTCCAACATAAAAGATTGATTTTTTTTTTTTTTTTGGTGTGCACATTTCACGTCTCACACTGACAAACTTGTCAGAATATTGATGCCGCCATCGACACAAGCAGACAGCCGGGGACATACGGCTGAGCTGAAAGTTGGAAGGTCTGTTCACCTCAGCACAATCATTTTTTTTTTTTTTTTTTTTTTTTTTTTTTAAAAGAGATAAAGGCAAAGAAGAAAACATTTGCGCAAATGTAACCATGACTCACTGCAGTCAAGGCCACTTGAACAAAGAGGCTACTGCACTACCTACTCAGACTCTACATACAGCCATACATTTCCTACTTTCCTTCTTTACAGTTTGCAAACATAAAGATGTCATAAGCTCCTTTCACACATGTATTAACCTCAGATCTCTTGTGCCCATGGATGGGTACTCTGTTAGGACAGTGGGATGTGGGGAGGAACCCTGCAGAGGCAAATGGAGGACATGATGATTGAGATGGAAACAGAAAAGATTGATAAAAACAGATTGTCAATGTATCACAAGAAAAGCTCTTCTATCTGAGACGAGGGATTAGAGAGCATTCAGCTCGTGCCAGAGAAACTCGGATACTGAAAAAAGACAAAGGCCTGAGAGAAGTGTGTTGGCTCCATTTGTCATCTGTAACTAGTTATGTATTGGACGCATTTGGGAAAGCAACTGTGGAGCTCCTCCTGGAGAACCCGGGAGGAAAAACGAACAAAGGTAATCCTCCTTTGGTGCAGAGTGAGGAAGCATCTTCTCTGTCATCTCCTCTGATTCCGCATAGTTTTGTTGTGATCTTGCTTTAATCTAATAAGCAGCCTGTTTTTTTGGGTTTTTTTTTTTTTCTCAGCTGTTTATTTTATTGTGAGCTCTTCCATTTTCATGGTGCTCTCATTATCAGGCCTGCTTGTTTGTTCTTTTTGTTATTCATCTCTCTTGTCCTTCTGATGTGACTGATTTAACGAGTTGTGTGCTTAAAAATTGGGCGAAATATCCTTCTAAAGTTCCTTGCAGCCTTTTTTTAATCTCTGCTTGTGATCCTTTTGATGGCATCAGCCTCTTTCTGCATCACTTTTTCCTTTCTCTCCCTCCTTCCTCTCCCTCCTTCCTCCTTTTTTCTCACCTCTCCTTTTCCATACTGAGCTGTTTTAAGCAGGTTCAAACCACCTCAGCGCTCCCCCTCAACCCCCGCTGCCTCGATTCCCTCCCGGTCGCATGTTCCAGCACCTAGACTCAACTTTTCGAAATGGCAGAAAGAAGAAAAGAGAAGACTTGATAAAGGCGGAAACCTCGGACCTCGATCCCTTTTTGGTGGCCCTCAGCAGCTTGTGGGCTTGAGAGCAATTTCCATAAATTGAGGGCCACTCCAGTGGCTGTCCTGGGGGCTGATAACGGGAGCACTTCCTTCCTATCTGTTGCCAAACTTAAGTAAGGCGTTGTGTAGATACACACGCACAGAGACCCACTATCAAACACACTTAAACACATGTGGATATGTACACACCTGAGCCCGGGGGTTTCTCACCGCCTCGGGCTCGTCTACCTTCCAGTTAGTCAGCCCAAGTCTTGATAAGGCTCATTTCTCGCTTTCTCTCTCTTCATCTGTGAGCTTCAGCCTGACAGCGTGAACGCCGATGAAAGCAGCGAAGCAGCGCCGAGCTGCTGGATGAAAACAAACAGGCAACACGAAGAACCGTGCATTTTCATTTCTCCCACAAAAAGCTGACGGAGTGTGGAGACAAAACGCAGCACAGACCATTCAGAGCAGTACAGCGGACGGACGTCTGAACAAGAGCGCACGCATCCCCGAGCACAGCTTTCTCAGGTTCAGCCTCGATTCCAGCAGTGACTCATTTGCCGGCTTAAAGACGTCCACCTTTGCACGCCTGGGCTGATGCTCAAGAATTTATAAAACGCAGGGGCTTCTTATTAATCCCAACAGTCACATTGCGTGGGTAGACCTGAGCATTATGTCCTTGCAGACTCACCTAGTCCCCCCATGCCGACACCTCAGCCACAACGTGTTGAATTCAACTGGGAACAATGGTTAGTGGAGATAAATGTGTCAAGTTTCCCAGGTTTCCTTTGAGAGGCTGAAATCGGTGGGTCGGAAGGATAAACTGGGCTGATGGCAGCGGTGGGGTGAGGGGATGTGGGCTTGGGTCACCAGGAGCCTTCAGCACTTGTCAGGTCGCCTACCGAGTTGGAGCAGAGGGGGAACAAAAAGACAGGAAGACCATGGGGGGAGAGGTGAATTCACCTGGAAGAGCCAAAGCTGCTTGTAGACACCGATTCACCCATGTGTGGTGGAGCCTGGAAGTGATTTTTGGGCGCTCAGGATTTAGACATAAACTCACTGAAAACCTCTCGCCTGCAACGACAGGTGGACGGTGATCAGGCAGCTTTTCTGCGAACACCTGCGTCACAGCACGGTTGAAAAGAAACGCAACTGGCGGAAAGTTTTGCTTCCCCGCCTCTCTGAACAAGCGGAGAGATTCTTGATTATTGTTTCTGCAAGGCGATAACATTGCACGAGTTGTTGATTAGATCGCCCTTGTGGTTATCTCGCCGTGGTGAAAACGAAAACGTTATCTCAAAAGGCAGGACTAGTCAAAGCGACGCCGCATCAGAAGAAGTGCAAGCACCAAATGAGACTTTCAACGGCATTTTTTTAATCAAGCGAATTCGCGGGACAAAAAAAAGAAGAGCTTGGATTTAAACACAGGCAGCAGACAGAACAGTGAGAACAGATTGAGGAGGCAACTCAAGATTCAAATTTTATTTTTTTTTTATTATATTGTAAACTGTTATGTGTTGCCAGTAATGGAGAGGTATTACTGCATTCAGAGAGGAAGTTTTTTTTTTTCCGGGCAGATAGATGGTAGCTTCTCCCGCTGCGGTTAATGGACACATCACATACCTAAAAGTGTTGCAAGAGGTTCATTTAAACCAATTATCAGTTCCCTTGCTTGCTTTGCTGTGTATCTACTATGCTTCCTCTCTTTTTTCATGTAACTGTGGGAAACTAGCCGAGTGCCGGAACATTGGCGATGTTGTCTGAGTGAAAGGGGGAATCATTTCCCACCCTCTGAAAGCTTAACTGCACTCCCTCATTTTTAATTTCGCTTGCCTGGTCTTGAAGATGCTTCTGATGCTCAACACGCCATCATGCAGCTCTTCTGCTAAAATCCCAAGACAACTACACAAAGAGAAACGCATCAACGATCTTCACAACATTCATCCTAAAATATAACATTTATCCTGTTGTCACTAGGCCAGGCAACAGGATACACACACACACCATACAATCACAACTGTGGGTGATGTAGAGTCTCCAAACAGCCCCATATGAGTGTTTTGATGATGAGCCGCCACCCCACAAGGCAAACACTAAAGCCAGAATGGAATCAGGAAGCTTCTTGCGCTACACAACAACATTTCTGATCAAGGATACAGCCTGGATAAGTTATCAGGGCACCGAGAGTGCTTTCACTCATACCTATGGCCTAGTTCCAGTCTCCGAACAACCCAACAGATGAACATGGTGGTACTGAATGTCAATGAACTGCTACTTGTTCAACAAAACATAATGTCAGAGAACTGACTAAAGCAATCGTTCCCCTGTTAACACCAAAACAACACACCCAGAAGTTGGGGAAAAAAAGCTAAAAAACTTTTAGATTATCTTTCAATATAAACACGTATCAAGGGACAGACAAATATTTGATGGTAAACTTACAGATTCCTTGCAGATTTGCATGTATTTACTGTCCAATCGCATGTCCGCTTCACTTTTTAGATTGGAACAACCGACCCTGGAGTCAGGCTGCAGGCCCAGACCAGAGATTGTTAGCCAAAACTGACACACCTGAACCTCACGGCAGTCAGAAGGCAGCAGCAGGGCAAACAGGAAGTAGGCCCAAGATCAGGAAACACAGACAGGAAGGGGAACACCCAGAACTCTTTTTTAATTATTTCTTATTTGAGGCTGCTATTTTACTGTTTAATAATTGTGTCTGGCACCAGAGTTTGCTCGCATCTCGTTTTGGCATGAATGGTGACACAGGCCGCCTTTTCATTAGTTCACGTATGCCGCTCAAGCATGAGCCAGAAAAGCTGGTAACTCTGCCGCCATTGCCCTGAGTGTTCCATAAAACTGACATTTACAGCAAACTTTGTACCATAGCTCCTCGTAACTTTAAACACGTTTTCACTTAGCCACCAACACGACCCACAATATTTTTAAACCAAGAGAATCAAATATTATTGTGAAAACCTCATGTCCATTTAGACTGCTGTTCACTTAATTTAATGTAATTCAGACTCATTTACAAATAGCTGAGCCTGAATCAGTCAATGTGATCCTCTTATACATCAGAAACTTTAAAAAGATTTATTTTTAAAGTAAAAATGACGGGGAACAGTATAGTCAATTGGTACTGTTACATCACTGAAGGTATTTTTAAACTCCTGCACACCGCGATGAGTTTTTACAAAAGGAGAGTAAAAAAATTATTATATAACGGAGACTTTCACACAATAGTGATGATAGAAAATATATTTAATGTCAATGAACTGTTAAATGAACTGCTGGAGTCTTTTCAGCGTGCAGACGGAGCTGAGGTGAGAGGGAAAGGGCAGCCTGGCGGCACCGCTGAATGATGTTCAGTGGTGTGAGTTAATCTCTCTCTCTCTCTTTCTCTCTCGCTCTCTCTCTTTCTCTCTCTCGTGGGCTCAACCTGTTTCCCAGTTGTCTGCTATTTCCAGCGACCAAAAGCAGGCCTTAATTCCCTCCAATCACAACTACAAAGCCC
Organism: Tetraodon nigroviridis; assembly: GCA_000180735.1. Classification (NCBI taxonomy): domain Eukaryota; kingdom Metazoa; phylum Chordata; class Actinopteri; order Tetraodontiformes; family Tetraodontidae; genus Tetraodon; species Tetraodon nigroviridis. The sequence goes on from CAAE01014566.1 coordinate 670,152, forward strand.
AATCCATCCTCAGAGAGAGAGGGAGAGATAGGGCTGGATGAAAGAAGATCGCCTCCAACCATTCTCTTTCCCAATGCAGAGCTCGCTCGCTGTATTTTAAAAAAAAGAAAAGCAGGCGCAGGCGTGTGCCCAGTGCACACGTGTACGCTGGGCACTTTATTGTTTGTTGGTATTAAAATGAAGTCATAAAGAACGAGGGCTTGTCCTTTTACCTCCATTTTGTTTTTTTAAGGTATTGAAATCATACACATCAGCCTCCTCCTATTCTTTCCCCCTTTTTTTCCTCCGCCTTCTTTGACAGAAGCAAACAAATAAGTCAGCTCACTGCTTGCATGTCTGACATCATCATGCACATCTGCACAAGTCATTTGAGCATCTCTTGGGCCAATATGCTGATAACAGCTTTTTTAGAAACTATTTAACAGATGAGCAACTAAAGTTATACATTTGTCCTTTAAGGGTTGCCTGAACATAATAATTTTGTTTTTGGAAGCTCTACCTTTGTGCTTCGGGTTTAGGCCCGCAACACGCCAGCTAATACCTGCATGCAGTCAGATGATCCGGCAAGATCTGTGGAAGCGTGACTGCTGAGGTGATGATAGAAGTGTGTGTTTTGTGAGTCCTGCTTTGAGAATAAAACATTTGTACAACAAACTGATGTACCTGCCAAGTATAGCTCACTTGGGACAGAGGGAGGACGAAACAATCATAATTGGCCAGTGAAACGATTTAATTTGGGAATATGACTATCTTTGCATTTTGGCTATTGTGCGGCTGCACAGTGGGTGATCGGGGGGTCCTGAGAATATGTGACAATGAAAGATAAAATCAGAGCACAAATCTAAAAAACTGGAAGCAATTTCAGATCATACATGCCACTTATACATTTATTCTGACCCTGGTATGGACTCTGACACAGTTTGAAGCTGCACTAATCAATTTATTATAACAGTGGGTCTTTTATTACAACAGCGTGTGTTATGCATGGGAAATTAGCTCCTTGCAAACTAGATCGGGGCTTTGTTCATTTAGACTCCCGCCTACTTTATGGTTCCGAGTCTCACAGGTCACATTGACAGTTTTAGATCACTTATTTTAATGCGAGAATGCTTTTATAAACAACTGGCTGCTGATTGTATAGAAGCTTAAAAGAAGGATACAATTTGCATTTTTTTTTATTACTAGTTTGTTCTCTCAAAAGAGAGAGTAATTTCTGACTCTTGGCCTGCTGGTTTTTAAATACCGTTGAAACTAAAAGTTCACATAAGCTATATAAAAAGGCACATGGTTTAAAAAAATCTCACTGCCTAAAATTAAATCTGAATTTTCCTTATTTTTAAACATTTGCCAAATGCCAGAATGATGAAAGGAACATTTTTTTTTAGACATGTTTTACTGCTTTCCAGAGAGTCATAAGTTTGCCTTAATTTTCAGTAGTATTTGGTAGTATGGAGGGCTACCAGTACCTGGACGTGCAAGGAAGAGGATGAGCCAACTCTGCTTCCTGAGGAAGCTGAGATCCTTCGGCGGGATGTTGGGTATTTTCTACCAGGGTGTTGTTGCCAGCGCGCTCTTCTTCTCTATCTGCGAGGGAGGCAGCACCAGAGCCAACACCAGCAGACTGAACAAACTGATCAGGAAGGCTTGCTCCGTGACTGGCTGCAAACTGGACACCGTGGATGCTGTGTTGGAGAGAAGGACATCCGTCCATTCTGGATCACCCTGACCACCCTCTCCACCCCTACTAGACAGCCAACGAAGCTCCTTTTAAACAGACTGATTCAGCTCCACTGCCACAAGGACAGACACAGTTTTATCTGAATGTTTTTCCTTGTTGTACAATTTATATTTTTGTTGTTGTTGCACATTGCCTTGTAATTCAAGCTGCACATTTTTATTTCTATTTAGGTGTATACATTGGGATTTATGTTGATAATTGCTGCTGTAGCTAGTACATTTTCCTTGCCTTGAATTTAAAAAAAGTATTTCTATTCTATTCTGATCGTTTTCTAATAGGAAAAGTGGCCTTTCAGCCCAGGTTAGTACTGAACTTGATTAACTGTAGGTATTTGCCACACTCTCACCAACTTCAGCCAGTATTTCCACACTGTTGTTTGCTTTTGTTGTTAAGCTGATGCACATTTCGGACCAAAGCAGGTTCATCTCTGGGACACAGTCTTCTTCATGAGTAAGAATGATGTTTAGACATTCCCATGATGTTTATACTTGTGGATAACTGTTTGAACAGATGAACAAATATTGCCAATAAACCTATCAGAGAGTTTTTAGGGTGACACCGTCACGTGGGCTTTCCCAGATTGTTGAAAGGCATAGTAATTTCAGTGTAGGCAAACTTCTGATGCTCAGGAAAGTAATGTCTAAAAAATATTACTTTAATTGTATTGGCATTTAGCAAATAAAAATTATTTTGGTAATTCTAAATGGTTGAAATGTAATCTTATTTAATTGTAGCCAATGAGAGAACAAAAAGGATGGGGGGGTTGTGAGTGTGTGCATGCAAACTTCTGAATTCAACTGTATTTGCTCCCATCAATAAACAGACCGTTTTTAGTTCATGGGAGTGTTTTGTTCCTGGGCACCGAGCATTCCTCTTGCCCTCAGTTGACTTTCACCAGTTTGGTGTCGAGTTTTCCGGGGGGAATTATTTTTGGACTTTTGGAAATGTTGAATCGTTGCCTGTCTCCTGACCCTGAGTTGCCTGAACCCTGGACTCATGAGTTCTTTTTGAATAAACTCTGTGTGTTTCCACCCCCAAACCTGTGTCGCACTTGGATCCTGACCCACAGCAACCACAATCCGTAACAGGAGACACAGTAAATAGAGCTTAATGTTGTTTGTTTTAGATTGACTGCTGATAATGACAGAATGTTTGAATTCGTCCAGCACAGAGTGCCTTGTCCTGTTTCTGTTTTGCAGTAGAGGCACTATAAATCATATTTTTTGGGTGTGTTAGCCTGAAATTTAAAGGTGAAATTTCAATTAAGCAAACATGTTTTAAGTGTTCCTTTAAAGTCCAGTTTTAGCCTCAACAATTTGGAAAAATCTTCCTGCTGACGTCACCAAGGCTCAAGCACCAAAATGAATCACTGTCTGTGTGACAGAGACAGCGAGGCCTGGAGTGCTGCATGACTCTGTTGTTGTGGCACACGTCTGCATTTGCACAACCATTAGGAGACCATAACACGTCTGAAAAGTATCATTTCTAAACACACACGTGCAAACACAACAGGCTTTTGCACAACACAGGCTGTCCTAAAGCATCCACAAATGATAACAGTGTTCAAAAATCTCACGTAGACCCCCACATACAGATGGGACCCAAGCACAGAATGAGATCATTTGCTTTTATTTCTGCATTCCTGCCTTTTTACCCCAGCTTGAACCTCTTTAAATAACCAGACCCATTGTTTTAGACAAGTCAGTCAAAGGATAAAGAAAGGACAATGAAATGGAAGAGAGTAGGAAATAAATAGCTGACCACTATTTGTCATTCTAAGCATACAGAGTCTGCTTTCGCCAAATAAATATTCATGTCAAGTGAAAAAGGGTCATTCACTCTCACCTACCAGCATTTCAAAGCGTCTAGGTAAATCCAAGTGTGAGAAATGACTGTCGAGGCCCATCTTACAGCCACAACTCAGTGACCCTGTCTACCCACCATCCGCACATCAACATTGCCTTGCAGCCGCCATCTTCTGCGATTCTGCCACCTGCTTCAACTGTCCCTCCACTCACCGTCTGCCCACTCCACCATCATTACCGTCCACTCTCCAGCCCTCGCTCTCTCTCTTCCTCTCAGCCACGTTTAAGTACCTCAGGGCTAAAGGGCAGGTGTGGGATAGGCTGGAAGCAGTTCTTTGTGTGTGTATGTGTGTGTGTGTGTGTGTGTGGCGTATGCAGAGTGACTAAGTGGTCTTTTAAAGAACGTGTTAGATGGTTCTTGATTCTTTAGCTGAGTTAAAAAACTTTTGACATTTGCATTGAGACTCCAAGTGTCGATGTTGAAGATATCAAAATTAGGGAAAGTGAATAATACGCAGGCAAAAAAAACACTTAAGTTTTCTATGAAAAAGTGTCTTCCAGTATGTGCGTCTCAACTATGGCAGGAGATAGATGGGTTTCTCTGACATCTTCTTCAACTGAAAAGTTGCGTACGAACCGATAAAGCGCAGGTTGATGGTATCCTGAAGAAAACTGAATTTTTAACAGTCACTCAACGTGCCAGTGTGAACCCATGCATATCAAGCACAGCTGTCTTGGCTGAGCGTGGATTAGGCTGATAAACACAGAGAAGCTGCAGCTCAAAGATGACAGTTAGACACTTCTAACTTTTCTGAGTGGAGGACCAATGAGCATGCATGCGAAATTCAGATGTGACGAAAAAAGAAAAACAACGTCAACACGTTCACGCACATGTCACACTATCGCAGATCCTCAGTGTATCCCTAGGTTGATTTATTGCAGTGTGTACTCTCCTACGCACAGCTTGTCAGCATAGGGCATCCAGAAATTATGTCACACTATTAGGAATGTTTTATTAAAATTTGTGTCGGCAGCTAGCAGGCGTTGGAAAATGCTTAAATCAAGAGCTAACACTTATTCCGATGGATTATTTCATCCAGCTGTCTGGAATGGATCCACAAAAAAGAACTGGAGGAAAACAGAGGACAAGGAGGAGGAAGGAACCAAACAGCTTTTCCTAGTTTTCAAAATAAACAAGTAACTTTTCTGTAAGAAGGCAACAGAATTTTTTTTTTTCTTTCCAGGAGATGTGGTTGTCTAATAAGTGCTGAAGCATCAGCTCCTGGACTCCAGCTGTCGCTCCTTAAGGTGCAGAAAAGTTGTGAGGTCGAGAATCCAGATAACAGCTCATTAGCGCTTCCGTTTAAAAGTAAACTTGCACATGCATGTTTGAAAATTCCACGGGCTGGCGTGCCTTGCAGTGGGCAGTGTGGGCACGGACAAGGCATAACTGTTGCTTCATGCATTTGGCCACTGATCAAACAAAACAATGCATTTTTCTTGATAATACATTGGGAAGACAGCTCTGTGGGGGAAATTAAACTGGTAGAGGAGGAGGAGGAGTAAAAAACAAAAACACACACAGCAGTACACACTGTTTTCTGGGTGCTGGTTTTAAGTAAGAATTGAAAAAAGCAGAAACATCTTAACACAAACATACATTGCTGTTTTTTACTATTTTATCTATTGACACAAAATTGCAACAAGCAGATGCAGGGACACAGTTTTTGAAAATGTTCCTTTGTAAGATGCGGATGAAGCCTGTTGACTTATAAATACAGCCTCATTTGAAATTCATACAAATTGAATTAAAATACTATGCAAATTTCACGCGCCAGCGTGCATAAATAGCAGAAAACTTGGGGAGATGGCTTAATTAATTCCTGTTTATTTGCATGTCTGTAGCCACAAACAGTGAACTTCCCGATTAAAACTTTGGCATGCCTGGAGCAGAGGAGCAGAGCCTGCAAATGAGTCTGACTCTTCTGTTAATATATATATGAAAATGAGTAGCTCTAATTTCTGTCATGGTCAGTGGATTTGTGTTTACTTTGTGTGTAATTAGACTCACCATCCTCTGTGTTGGTTTCTTCCTCCCGCTGTCTTTTTCTCTACCATTCTTTCCTTATTGATCACCAATCACTGTTTTATATTAGGACCATGTGATCAGGAAAGTTGTAATCAGGCAAGAATTCTAACAACTCATCTGGATAAATAAGGCGCAAGTTCTGTAGAAGCACCAATACTTCATCTAGCGTGTTCTTTCCCACTCAGTCATTATCACTTTTTGAAATTGTGAGGCTTTCTAACCTAGTATAGAAGAGCAGTAGCAGCTACCACCCACCCACAAGAAAATACTGTAGTATTTTAGTATAGTACTGTCGCTCCTTTGTTCACACTAGACGGGACACTAAAGGGGGGGTGATACTGTATAGTGCTAGTAGAGCTACAGCTAAAAGTTTTAACGTTCAAATGACAAAGTTGACAATGAATCAGAAATGTTTGAATGTAACAACTACAAGCACCTCTTGTTGAGGATGCTAGCTGTACTAATATTAAAGAGATCAAGCTAATCAATAATAAGCTGTAATCATCCCAGTGGATTTGATACTATTTGTAATACTCCTGTATAAAAAAGGCTGAATGGTTGTCACTGACGAGTTGGCGTTGACATTAGCTGCCACTAATGGTCATCAGCCAGTCAAGATACCACTTGATATGGGTGCCTATTAGGTGAGCCTCCAGGGTCACATGCAGGGGCAGAAGGAACACATGTAGAGGCAGATACAGGGGCAGATAGAGGAGAGGGAGTTTATTTTTCAGTAGGAGAAAGGTGGCGGCTAAATCCTAGTTTTTTGCTGCCCTATCTGTGTCACTTGTTAGGGGTTTACGTAGTGATTGAGTCATCCATGATTTCTGCAGTGACTTCTCCTTAAAATTGTAACTACACAGAAAGTAATCATACGCAGACCAGGGGAGCTGCAATTGGTTCATTTTATGCGGGCAAAGTCAGAATACACCCCTAGATGAGTCACCGGGGCCCTATTTGAGCATCTAAGAGGTTCACTCTACTGCCACCAGCACACCCTCCAAACAGGGTTGACCCAAGAACCCTCTGCTGATCAGCCCAGTCTCTTACAGACTGACCTGCCGAAGTGTATATTTATTGTGGAAATGCTACCAGTCAGGTCAATACTTCAATCTGCGATAGAACCGCAAGCCCAGTAAACTTTTTAAAAGGTCAAAGATAAGTGTACCTCAGTTGCATTTTATTTCATCAGGGTCAATTTATCCCTTGAATAGCATAGCATTGCTATCGTGTCCTATCTATTTGTTTAAAGCTTTGTAACTATTGACTGGATTTACGCGTTGCCCTCTAGCATGGGTGGGGGAAAAAAAAGAAATAGCCTGACAAATTAAACAGCTCCTTTAATTCATTTCCCAGGCAGGCTTTGCCGGGAGCAGGCGGTGCTCTGTAGGTGTAACCATGCTCTGTCAGTGAGCAATATTAGGCTAAGTCAGAATATCATAAATCAAAGGCAGAGTATTGTTAATTTAAACCCATGTCCTCGGTTGGAGGGAACGGCCTCCAGCTGTGATAAATGTTCATCTTCTTGGCCCTAATATCCAAGCATACCATTTTGTAAATCTCTGGAGATAAATTTACTTGTAATTTGGAATTTGAAATTCCAGAACAAAGTGTACATGGCTTGCATGACAGGACATAAGGGTGTATCTTCAACAGTAAGCATGCACACATATGCTGCTATATCTGTAAAACCTTTGTATAATCATCTAATATTCCAACATTTTAACATTATTAAAGAATAAAAAATTTCCTATTTAAATAGAATACAATTTAATAGAATAGAATAGATTAAAATGAAAGAGAATGAAATAGAATAGAATAGAAAATAAATACTTTCATTTATCCCAGACATGGGAAATTCGCTTGTTACAGCAGCAATCATCAACAATAACTACAATAAAATTTAAAGCAATAGGGCTAGGGTGAAAATCAGGCAAATTACAGCAAAGCTAAGTGTGTAAAATGCAACAGTAAAAAAGTGCAACTAAAAGTACAAAAGAGACAGAATTCATCACAGCGTGAAGAGCTGAGTCACAGCCAGACAGAGGTGTTGAACAGCGTTATTGCACTGGGCAAGAAAGATTTCCTGTATCTGTCTTTGAATCAGTCTGTTTAAGACGGCTGATAGAAAATTCCCAACATTGTGCTGCACTCACCTGAAAGATCTGAGCTTCTTCAGGAAGTAGAGCCTGCTCCTACCCTGCTTTGTACAAATTCCTGGTTTTGGTCTTCCAGTTCAGTTTGCTGTCAGAGTGTACACTTGGGTACGCGGGTCCTCCATCACCTCGATGGCCTATCCTGTGGTGTTCAGGGGCTGTGTAGCATCCTTCTCTTATTGAAGTTAAATTACCATCTCCCTGGTCTTGGCCACATTCCGAAGCAGATTATCAGGGCTCTGTACTCCTCCTCCCATCCACCACTTGTACACCTGTAGAGTCATCAGAGAACTTCTGCAGGTGGGCCAAGCTCAGAGTTGTACTGATGGTCTAGGTGTACATGTTGACCAAAATTGGAGACAGCACAGACACCTGCAGTGTCCCTATGTCACCAACTGCTGCATCAGAGCCGCGCCAAGATAAACCTCGTCCTGTCTGTTAGGTAGTCAGCAACCCAGAAGACTTCGAGTCGACCATTATTGTCTGCAGCTTCTCTCTCAGTGAAGGTGGTGTTGAACTCACTAGAGATCAAGAAAGGTGATTCTCAATGTGATCTCTCAGCAGCAGGTAGATGAGTGTGTCATCAAACCCAAATGGGGCTGGTAAGCAAACTGCAGAGCGTCCAGAGGTAGGCCAAGACAAGCCTCTCCAGAACCTTCATCACATGAGATGTAAGAGCAACAGGTCAGTAGTCTTTGGGGTCAGAGGGACTTCCTGGGCACAGAACCCAGACAGGAGGTTTGCCACAGTGTGGGCACCTTCTCTTTAACCTGTGGCAGGTCCCCAAGAAGCAGCAGGGATGTGCTATGCAGCAAGCGGGTGGAAGAAGCACCCTGGGTTCTGCGTGTTTGTTTGAGTTAAACTAATTTCTATTAAATGAAAGAAATTCACCGGACTGGGTCGCTGCGAGCACCACGTGTACACAAATGAAAAAGGACAGTCTCTCTTCTCCTCTGGCTCCATTTGAAATAATTATCTCCCATCGATCTTTTTGGCCGTCTCCAGACCGGTACTGTCAGCTTTCATTGCCTTGGACTTCGCCTGTCCGTCAATGTTATGGGCAAGTGCTCTCGCCCGTTCCTGCGCCCTACACGTGCATGTCTGTGCAGTGCACGTGTTTGACTTGTGCCTTTCTCTGCTGAAGGTACTGTTTTTTGCTGCTCTGGTAACGGAGTGTTTCCCCTCCCCAATAAAAGGCAGAAAAACCCTGAAAGAGCAGGTCAGCGACACAGGGCACTGCAATGGTGAATGCACTGATAACCGGCCACCCGGTTTGACTCTACTGCGGCGCAAAAACCCCAGCCATCAGTATGGTGGCCAGCGCAGCGGAAAATTGTGTCCACTAAAGCGTGCGAGGTGGGAGAACGATGTGACACCGAAGACATGCAATCCTAATGAAAATCAAATCCAGTCAGCTTGCTCCTCTGAGGATCTCTGCCGCAGGAAGCTTCCAGCACAGCTGCAACTTCCCCGCAGCCGATAAGAGACGCGAAAGGGCGATAATGAGCAGGGCACCAGCGGGGGAATGTAATAGCTGTCAGGTCAAAGCTGTGTTTCATAGATTCGAAAAAAAAAGGCTTGTTTCTATTGACAGCCAATTCTGAAGGTTCTGTTCTGCCAGTTTAGGAAGGGAGGGAGGGGGAGGCGGGGCACAGGGGTTCCTTTTCCGGGCCTGGATGAGGCTCCTGGTTTTATTCATTAATGCTGCCTCAGCTTTCCCCAGAGCTTCCCAGCGTAACCAACTTTACCCAAAGCCCCACAGTGTACACTAAAACAGCCACGTCAGCACTTATCCCAATGAACTCGGAGCATCGAGCCCTGAATGATATGTTTTAATCATTTCAGATCTGCAGGACAAACCCTTATGCACATTGAGTCAACGGAACAGTCTTTTTAAAATGCAGATGGCGCATACTCACAGATCTGCTGCAGCTAAGATCTTGATTTATAGCACTGGGTCAACACCGGATAATTTTTAAAATGAGGAAACACAAGTTTTACATTCTTTGTCAAGGCCTGAACAAATTTCAGTTTTCTGCAGAAATGGGCTATGTGCGCCTAATGAAAAGCACTCTACAAAGAGGAGAAAGCTTCACAGATGAGAGTCCTTTCATTCGAGATGAAGAAAGCTCATCATAAACTGGCAAGTATTGAACGTGTCACTTATAGGACCCTGTCGCTCTCCCTTGCCTGTACTTCTGATTGAAGCAGCATCAAAGGAATAATCACCTAAACGCAACTTCAGAATGTGAAATGTTAGGAGTGCAGGCATAAGATTGATGGAGGAAAGTAAACAGGAAATCAGCAACAATTGTTATTTCTTTTTTACCATTTGCCTGCTGGGAGCCTCGGACTCGCGCTCCTCTAATATGACGTAAGCCTCGGAGTGAAAGACGGCATTAATTGCATTCACACCATTTGACGCTGCGGCACTCCTTGTCACCGTCGGACGGGAGCTGACCCTCTCTCGCAAAACACGCCAACATCAAAAGTAACAAAAGTAATAACAGGAAGGACGGTTCTAATTGCCTCCAAGCGACGTGCGCGCATAAGCATCAGTACAGGCCTTTGTGCTCTCCCTTTAAACGACTCCTTCAATCCTGCAGCCAGAGTCAAAATGTTAAATGGTTGCTCCACCTTTCACAAAGCACCGTGCTGCACACACTTGAGGAGAACAAAGCTGGCATAAACACACACTCGACCTTAGGCGCCCTCCACATATTCAAATATCTGGATTTTTCCCCGAAAAAATTAGTTACTAAAAGTTACTTGCAGAACAAATTGCCATCTAAATTATCACTTCAGCATATAAAATGTCTAGAAAAGCAGGTAAAAGCTGAAACTGTGATTTTTGTGTGACTGGAGGCATAGTGGGAGAGGAATCGAGTTACCCAGAAATTGAGGAAAACACATAAAAGAATGTAAAGCATAGAAAAAAGATGAATGATGAGTAGGCTGGGGACTGATTTTTTTTTTTTTTTATACAAGTCGAGAAGAGCTATGAGTTTTATTGAATGGCAGCAGGAGATTTGATTGCTTTAAAGACCACAGGCGCAACAGAGAGAAGTGTAAACTTGTGCAGGGAAGGAACGGAAAAGCGGGAGCAAACAAACAATCAGGTGTTAGCACTCAGAACCATTGCTGAAGTCAGGGCGATCCACGCCTAGGCGGACGCGCAGCATTTAAAGCTACCTGGATGCCTGTTTGCTGGTGTTGGTCCTGGTGTGACAAGATCTCAGTATGTAGGTGCTTTTTAAAACATGCACCTGAAGATATGTTTAAATCAAATAGAAAAAGGAGAGAAACCAACCTGCCGTGGGGGAAACGTTAGCAACCGAGTGCACCTTTTTTTTATGGGTGTCCCACAAACAGCTGATAAATCTTGTGCTTATCTCCTACCCATACCTTCAGTTCCCACAGCAGATGCATGTGGTGTGTGGTTAGCGCTCAACTATGTTCACATTATCATATGTATTGCGCAATGTATACAAGATCAAAAGATTGTAGTCCCAGCAGAGGTGTATCGCCTTGATCTGATAAGGGATTTTACTGTTCTGATCTCGCTTTGTTATCTGAGCTTTTATTATCAGTGGCCAGGTTGAAAAAAAGTATTTCTTCTTTCTGTGTTTTTTCTTAAAATGTTTTTTTTTTTTTTTTAACTATGTTGTATTTGCAGCACAGCGGCTTCTGGGACCTCCGGAGGAAACATTGGCAGCTTGCTCTTACTCATAAGACCGTGTGCATCTTTCCCCCCTGGTTTTTTTTTTTTTCCTTCTTTTTGCGCTAAAAAGCAAAAGTTGAAAAGTTCAGGTATGTTTTGAGTCTGGATGCCACAGCAGGACCGATCTATTTGCAGAGGCACTATGTATGAGCAACAAATACTCATTAAAAATAGATCAGGCAGCAGCTAGCAGAAATCTCCATTTCCCCTTTTTGGCCGTATGGCTAAAATGAACAATGCAGCCAGCGATGACAAGCTCGGTCGTTGGGGACCAACACTGAAAGGCTTTTGGTCAAGATCAGTCAGCAGCATGTTTTACTGTGACACCAGGTTGATGTCAGAAGCACTAGCATCACCAGCATCATGGAACCTTTTTTTTTTTTTTTTTTTTTAAATGCAACGTCTACATTTTAATTATCCATCTTCTGGTAAATGTCACTTTTAGCTAACTGATGTTATGAGCAGCCCTGGAGTGTACCCAAGTGGTCATTTGCCATTAGACAGCAAGCAGCTATCTTGAACAGTTATGAGCGATAAGTCCCAATACAAGCAGAGGACATGAGGCCATGTAGCCAAGACACGCGATACATGTCAGCTGTTGTGCTGCCTGCGATGCAAGTATCATGTCTCATAATGCCTCCTTGTAATTGAAAAGGGTGCCTTATCACTGCAAATGTACTCAGGAGCAGCATTGCATTACACTACTGACAGAGAGAGGGAGGAAGAGGGAGTATCTGGATATTTGTGAATATGACGAATAAACAAAATGTGAATATCTCAGTCTTTGAGTGTCT
>CAAE01014566.1:683044-695158 GCA_000180735.1 Tetraodon nigroviridis
CATTATTTACCCACTCAAATACACATGTCCCCTTACATAAGCCATTAATCTTTCCCTCTCCACTTGGCACTTTTTATATTTAAACCATACAGCCAACTTTGACGTTTCACATAATTAGGCCACTTATATCAGACACAGACAGAGTCTAATAGAGCGCTAAGGGTACATATTTACTCTAATTGCTACTCTCTCTATCTCTCTTCCTCACCCTCGCTCAATTCACCGTTACAGTCGTACCCAGGAGAGTGCTGGGCGCGACATCAAGGGAAGAGGAGATTGAACGAGACTGCATTTCCGTCAAAGGTCATAGCCTTTACCAGGAGTTAGAAAGGCGCCGGACCTTGCTGCCGAGGGCTTTTTACACTGACGTCAATGGAAGGAAACACAGATGGAGCCATGCCCCCTTTCCCAACTAGAAAGTTAATTCAGCCCGGAGGGATTGACTAAACTTGAAAAAAAAAAAAGCTTTGTGTGCCTTGTAAGCTAATTATTCATTATGAATTCCTTTGCATTCATCCAAAACGACGAGTGAAATATTAGCATTTGGTACCGATTAAGATACAGCACGAAGAGCTCCGTAGTAGCCAACAGGGCTTTCTGCTCCCTGTGCAAATGAAGGTTAGCATCACATACTGTAATTAAAAGATATTGATTTTTTGCCCTTTTGAGCTACTGGTTACCTCACTGTTCTTAGTGCTTCCGGTCCAGCCAGTAAAGGCTGGCAGGAGTAGCTCCTCGCGTGTCCAGTTTCTCCCGCTGTGCTCCAATCGCCACTCTGTGCAAACGATCGTTGGGCTGCTCTTGCTTGAACCGGTTCACTCCGATACCACCCACTCCACTGCATGTTGCGTCAGCGGCGTGGTGAAGAATGAACGAGGAAGACATCGGAAGTTAGAATGAAAGAAATCCGTCCGGCCTTCGTGATTGGCAGTGCTCGTTAGCGTCGCCATTAGACCTCGGAGCACGTTAGACTTCGGCTCCTTCAGCGGGCCCCTTTTGTGAAAAGCCCATCAGTGAAACAGCATGTGGGAATGGAGCGCTGGAAGGGGTCAGGAGGGGGCCTACTTTGAAAGGATGATTTACACTAGCCACCGACTGTCCTGTCATGGCTCTCCGCATGTGGTTCATAAGGAAGAAACTGCAGAAAAGGGCAAAGACAGCGTCCTCCTTTATCTTCTGAAGAGGCTGATTTGACTGAATGATAATACCCACAGATACTAAAAGATTAGAGGTTGGGAGATAAACTCAGGGCAAATGGAAACAGCAGGACTTGCTGGCTACGTCTGTTAAACCGGCGATTAATAAGCAACACAGAAACACAAGGGACGAGCTTGTCTTCCGAGGGGTTTCTGTTGTCTGTTGTTCTGTGCTGTAATCAGAGATCGATGAACTGCCACTGAGAGCAGCAGTGAAAAGCAAAGGTGACTCAGAGAAGCGAATAAGAAGTCAGACCATTTCTACGAAGCGTATACGTGTTGGTGTGAGGATGCTGCGAGGAACCCAGCCATGCGTCAGTGTGCTGCAGGCCGCCATGGCAACGATTTGTCTTCTGCGTGACTTTAAGCATCCTGTCCCGATTCCCCGACCTTGCTCCTCGCGCTATCTCGCCGTCTCGCCGCAGCCGTAACGAGAACTTTTACAGTCTGTTGCTCCGCTGTACCTATAAATGTCCGTGACACCCAATCTTCCCGCGGACACGCCCAGGTACCAGCTCAGACCTTTGACTGTGTCGAACGCCCGCTGGCCAAGCCGACGTCAGCCGAGCATTCGCGGGGACATAAAAGGGGGAGATTGTGGCTGGTAAATCGGACGGATTAGGAGAGGAAAAAACGAGAGTTAAAAGGATAAAAAAAATCATAAAAAGGAGTGAAAATGAGGAGGGGAAGGCAGCAGCTGCTTTGGCAGCATAATCCCACAATGACTTGTCTGAGTCTCTGTGCTTGTTACCAGTTTGCTCACTGAAAAGTTACTTAGCCTCCCCTGGGGGTAAAAATCTAGAATAACCCAGAGCAGATATCTGTTCAAGCTCTCCGCAGTCTCCCTCGGTCAGTAACGATGACGAGCAGCCTAACCCTAACCCTAACCCTAACCCAGCCCTGCAAAAGATACCCAGATATCCCAACATGCAAAACAAACATTGTGCTAAAGTCTGAACACAGAGTTACCCCCCCCCCCCACACACACACACACACAGGCACACCCTCATACCTCCCCTTTGTTTCTGCCGTTGCACTGCCTTCATCTCCTCCTCAAAGGAAATCTGTCACCACACAGCCAGACGCCGCCGCACGCCGACAATCAAAAATGCGGCCCCCGTCAATGGGCTCCATTGTTGTTTAATTGTGAATTTATCTGCACGTAAGGTCGCAGCAGTTTTCCCGCAAATAACCTGTTATAAGCTGTGGGCACAGTGGTGGGAAGTGGGGGGGAGAGTCAAGGGGACGCCGTGTTTGCAATAAAGAGAGAACCCTTTCAACTGTGAATGTGTTGTGTGGGTAATAAGTGCATTGTGCAGCGCACAAAAGATGAGAAGCCAGGCATCTAAAGGGACAATACATGAGCATGTCTGATAAGTTACGTAACAAACTGTGCCCAAACATGTTTAAATATCTAAGATCTAGCAATTCCTCGATGGAGTTTTTTTAAATTTGTCATGTACATCTGACCCGGAAAAGTTAACTTTTAAATCTTCTGTGGCGAATAAATGTAGGCAAACCTGGTCAAGCCTCCTCGGAAATGCAGTAACACACACGTGTGTGTTGTGTGTGTGTGCCTGTGTGTGTGTGTTCAGTGGGTGGCAAGGACTGATCAATACCACCCAGACTTAAATCATCTCTTTGCAGCCACTATTAGCCTGAACCGCACTGACCCCTCTTTAAAGGATCGATGCCGTGGAAATAAACTGATGGTTTGTCCAATTAAAAGCGAATAATAAAAAACTGCAAATCTGCACCAAACATCAACAGGTCAACGCAAAAATGTCAAACAAGCCACGAGGTCTCCGGCCTCTGAGTCCATTCGGTCGGGGGAATGAGAGGGTGAGCGAAACCATTTACTCAATGAGCTGCATGCCGCCCTTTTGGGGTCCCCCACCGTCGCTGTGTGTGTGGAAGTCGTCTCGACGGGGGATATTTTCAAATCCGCTGCTCCTTAAACCACCACGAGACGGGCCTCGGTCGTCAGTGTGGGTGATGGCAGATGATTTAAAATGCCAATGTGGTGGGGTTTTTTTTCTATTCACATAAAGGAAAGTTGGGGGGAAAAAAAAGAGGAAAAATGTGATATTTAAAGCATTCCTGCACAAGGGCAGATAGGCCCCCTGAATATGACAGCAGAGATATTTCAGGTACAGAAAATGAACCTAAAGTTCTAGGGAAGGTAAAAAAAAGAAGGAAAAAACCAAATCTGAGCTGTTTAAAAAGACTCCAGAGGTAGAGATCTGTGTCGACGGACCTCTATCTCCCTGCTTCCCTACATATTAGAGTGAGATCAAGGGCTTACAGAAGGAGAATTAGGACTTTATTAAACACCCGCAGAGAATTCAAGAATACAGAGGGGGAAAAAACCCGAGTAAAATACCCAGAGAGACGACACAAATAACACAGGAGAGCAGCCAAGTTAGCTCACAGCCTCTCTTTCCTTCCCTCCACTACTCCTCTCCTCTATCCGCCTGCGTTCTACCCACACACACACACACACACACACACACACACACACGAACGTTCAAGTTGGTGGCTGAGCAGAATATAGATGTGACGGGAGACAAGAGCTGGAGCCGTGATTTGCACAGTCTCTCTCTCTCCCTCTCTCTCTCTCTCCCTCTCTTTCTTTCTTTCTTTCTTTCTTCATCTCTTCCTCTCTCTCTCTCTCTCTCTCTCTCTCTCTCGCTCTCTCTCTCTCTCTTTTCTTTCATTTCTTTTTCCGCTTCTGAATTCTCTGCTTACGCATCCCTACACTCTAAACTTCCCAAAGATAATACAATTTGCCAGAAATGATAACCAAACTCGGCGCCACAGAACGGCCATCCGTGCGCAAAAGTGGGACGCGCGCACGGAGAGTGGGGTGGGGTGGGGGGGAAATAAAACTTGCTGCTGCATCTCTCCAGCGCAGGTGACTTCGGCCACGGTGCGTCTGCAGAATCGTCAAAAACTCGACCACATCCAAACTCAGGAAAGGAAAAAAGAAAAAAAAAAAAAAGAAATTACACAACAATTAAAAAAAATAAATAAATCAAAGATGCACACGCAAAACTCGGCCGGAACGCGTGCGCGCACGCCACTCTCCCGCCTTACCTGAGGGACGAGGAAAGCCAGGAGAATGCGGACTCCGATCTCCATGCTCGCTTCAGTTTTCTCGCGATGTGTGGGGGCGAGGGGGTACAAATAGGACTCAAGACATGGTTGACACAGGCCGGGTCAGCTCTGCTCATAATTCCACTGTCCAAACGCCGGAGGGAGAGAGGAAAGCCAGCCTGTCGCCGTGAGCTCGCCAGCTGCCAACTTCCCTTCAAGCGCAAGTGCGGTGCGGTGCGATCGGCGGAGCGCTGGGTAGTGGAGCCCAGACCACAAGCAATAGACTTATGAGGGAAAACGCGAGGGGGGGGGGAGGAAGGTGAGGTGAAACGAGGGGGTGGTAACGTGGGGGGCATTCAGAAAAGGACGGGGGTGTCGTTCCCTCCCTCCTTCTTTCTCTACGCGCTCTCTCCCTCTGCCCCTCTCTCTCTCTTTCCACATAGAAGTGTGCGTAAAATGTAAGGTACTATTTTCTTCGCATGTTTTTGTAATTAACAGATGCAGCGTGGCACCAGACCCCCCCCCCCCCCTTCAACAAAGCTCCCATCAGCCGCAGAGCCATCTTCAGACAGGTGAATTCCCGTTTCCATCCTGCCGTTTTCGACAGGAATCGGCGTATTTACGCACGCAGAACGGCGGAGCCTGCGGGGGATCCCCGGAACAGGACAACTTTGTGGAAGGATGCATCAGCTGTTGTTTTATTCAAAACCCACAGAATCAGTTTTGGTGGAGGGGAGAAAGCTGTTAACAAAACAAGACTATGAATGCTTGAATATCTTGATCGCACTGAAACATTTAGACGGGTTTCTTCCATTTTTAATGAGGAACTCGGCTTTTCCTTCCGTCTCGCTATCAGATAAATTGTTAATTTGTGAGGGTATTTATTTGGTTGTTTGTCAGAGGAAGCGTGGCAGCGCGTCTCCCCCTCTCTCTCTCTCTTTCTCTCTCTCAATACTGTATGATCATAACAAATTCAAATTCCTAGTAAATTAAAACTAGAGTGGAGATTTCTGGCTGTCACGTGTGTCTTTACCGTACACAAAGGCACACATTCATTCAAACTCCCTATTCATGTGCTGCAGTGCTGACTAAGGTACTTATTTCCTCTATGTGAATTAGGCGCATGTTCTCCAAGTATGTAAGGTGATGAAGCTCAGCATGCTGAACTTTAAAACGGCCCAACCCACCTAACTTTATAGACAGATGAGACCTAAACCCAAGAGTTTGGACCAGGCGTGGGCAAACTATGGTCCAGGGGCCATATGTGGCCCGTTAAGGCCTTTAATCCGGCCGCGAAACTCCAAAAAATATTAAATCTTATTATTTTCCCTACGATTCCTACGTTCTCCCACTAGATAGATACATTGATCTTTGTTAGATGTGGCGTATTACTCCATGTTTGCGCTTTAATCTTTGACTTCTCAGATCTTCTCTAGAAATAAGTGGATGTAAAAAAAAAAAAGAAAGTGGACAGAGAATCTTGAGTGATAATGCGTATAAACAACTGCTTTTTTTTTCATTGAACACTGATCGACTGCTGTATGTCGGATGTGCTCAGAGGGCAGTGTTTTGTTCAGGAATATAAGCTATAACTTAACTGCCATAAAGCACGCTAACTATGCTAGCAGACAATTAACAGAAGGCATTGTTCCCACTGAAACTGAAAGTAAGTTTCTCTGTAATCAGGAAAAGAGTGATGATGATGGTATCCTGAAAGATAACAGAACTTTTAGTGGTTTTTAATGGTGATTGGTGGTAATAAAAAGCACTTTTGTTTATTTTCAGTGTTTTAAAAGCCAGTTTAAAAAACAAACTAAACACCGTGGGACTTTAAAGACAGCTCTTCTGTTGTAATGCTTTTGCTTGTTTTATTAAAGCTCGTGTTTTTTACATATCCCATGATATTTTTATTTTATCCTGTGAGGTGGGCCAGCCAAAACACTCTCTCTGCTACTGGCCCGCCTCCTCTGTCAACTGTTGGAACCCATGGTGGCTCAGAGTAAAAAGTTTGCCCACCTCTTGCTTAAGAGCACATAGGATTCAAATGTATCATAATCCTATCATAACCTATCATTCAGTGAAATGTTATTATTTCTTTTTCCTGATCTGATAGGTCCTCACTTAAATGCTGTAATGTTGAACATGTTAAAAATCCAAACAACATCCACTAGAACAAAGCTTAGAAGTATTCTGTCTTCAAATATCTGGTTCAACCGGCAACCTCCAGTTCGTTAGCTTAATATTTTGTCATCTAATCACACACTTCAATAAGAAAGATGAGAATAAACCATCTGCACGGAGGTTAAACCTCAATGGTTCTGCCGTGTCTCTCTTTTGACATCATTTGAAGCCAGATTAATTGTTGATGTGACCAACATGCATCCACCAGTGGGAACCAGCGTCAAGGTATGAACTGTTCTCAACTTGTCACACAGCCAATTAAAACAGAAAACCAACGCTGGAAAGCTTTAGCCCGATCGAACATGTACCGCAGGGGGCCACGGGTGCCACCGTTGGCAGAACGCTGCAATATCATTGGCATCTTGGCAGTTAGCAGCACTCTATGAGGAGCATTTAAAACTCTAAAATTCATAAGCTCAACTGATCTTCTACCCACATTTCTCTGTGGACCTTGTGGCCAAGTTAATTACAGAAGCCAAAATGTTTGGGAAAGCGTTCAGAATGCCAATGGTTTAGCTTTTACATTTTAAAACAGACCATCTTGTAATGGTGTCAAAGTTTTATTAAACTTTGACACCATTAACTTTAATTCAGTGACACAAGAGCTTTATTGATAAAATTTGAACTTGATTCTGCTTCGTTACCAGCGATAAAGGCTCCACGTTGATATGTGTGCTGCTGGGAATACTGGAAACAGTGGTGGTGCTGACAATATAGGTAGTTTTATTATTTTCCACCTTCAATAAATCCAAGCCAGTTGTGTTTTCTTTGATTTAGTTACCATGTAGAGCTATTCTGTCAATTCAGAAATCCTTTTCTTCTTTCCTGTAGTTCAGAGGTCAGATGTCCATTAATGGAAGTCATCCGTCTTCCAGCAGAGGCAGTGCTGACAGAGAGTGCACTTCATTTTCATCCAAAGTACTTTTAACCTCCAGCACGGCGTCAAATCTCACAGCGGATGAGACGGATGAGTCAGTTCAGTGGAAGTGGAGTCAGGAAACCTACATGTTTTTACCAGACATCCAAAAAGGCAGGCGCGATGCGCTGACAGATTTTTGCATATACTGTATATCCGTCCTTGGGAAGGACAAACAAAGGTGAGTCAGGTCTCCCTGCGTGTCCCAATGCCACAAAGGCATCAGATTTGACCCTTTTTGCTTTCTCACAGATGTGATAAATGAGAGCAGAAATTGTTGTGACGCCCAAGGAATTGCCTTTCCCAGACATTTTTTCTGCCACATTCATTCGTCAGCTATGCTAAGGCACTGGAAGAGCATCCCCGGTGACTGGCTGCTTTGAAGCGCGCGTTGATCTGCAGCCGAAATGGAAATTGGCGACTGATGTATCTGACACGTCCCATCTAACTTCCTTGTGATGTATCGGACTATAAGAATCACAGCGGAAGAAAAGCTCCCCTCAGCTGGGTGGAAACATTAAATCACAACTGAGATGTGCACAAAAAGGCTGGATCAGCCAAGGATTTACGTCCATTTTGTATTCATACAAATATTTTTAGGGTTTTTTTTTTTTTTCCTCTGCTTTATCTGATTAGGTAAACTCAAAATAATGGTTAATCAGGAAAACAAACAGTATTTAACAGCAAATATACTGAATTAAATAAACAATGAATCAAATGTAATTACTTGCATTTGCAGGCTTTTCCGACTAGCACAAGTTATGTTCAGGGGGAAAAACCATCGCCTAGCGGTTGTGGTTTAATGACATTCCGGGGCTTGTTACAACGATTAGTTCTTTTAAAAGAAAACATCACCTTAGAGAGTGTAACGTGAGAAAAATAAAAATATCTGTTGCATCTGTCCACTTAAGCTAGTAAGGATGCCTTTTAGCACCATGGTTTTTAGCTTCATTACGTTAGTTTTGTAAGAGGTAACAAAGAAGCAACTGAGTGATTCCATTTTAGGTTTTTCTGTGCAGAGATTGCGTGTTCCCTCTGTGCCTGTGTGGGTTTTCTCCAGATTCTCCGGTTTCCTCCCACAATCCAAAAACTGGCACATTAAGTTGATTAGAGTGTCTAATATGTCCCTAGTTGTGGGAATACCGGAGGGAGTCAATAAATCCTCAGTATAATTTGCAGATAGACGATATAACGATATCAAAGCTATTAACAAAATTTTTTAATTGATATAAAACGGGATTTACAGCCAGTGCAAATTGGCCAGGACAGAGGGTGATGTAATCTTTGGTGCTTGCTTCTGATTTACTTTTTGCCATTCAAAAATCACTCTAAATGACAACGTTCGCGTTTCTACAGCATTTTTGATGCTGCAAACTATGGTGCTGCTGATGCACAAATTCTCTATGCCCCCTTCGGTTTGAACCACACTCCCCGTACAACCAGGAATGTTTCCAATTATTCATATTCATTAGACTAATCATCCGTAACAACAACATGAACACTCAGGGGATGTGGGCATGCAATTAGCCTCATTTACCAGATCTAAGGTACAAAATCACCCATCGCTCCCTCTCTCTCTCTCTCTCTTTCCCTCCCCTTCTCTCTCCCTCCTTCTCACATGCACAAAGACAAAAAAGCAAGTGTGTTACTCAATGCAAATCACACAATCTTTTATGATTTCCAGACTGTGAAATGGTAAAGATTCCATCTCTGTAAATCATTAGCGTATGCTTACTGAAAACCACTTCCACTAGGTGGCGGAAGATCAACAAATCTATGCAGACAACTTGAATAATAAGAGCAATAATATAGAACGACTCCCACCTGATCAACTGATCCTCTCTTTCCCGCAGCTTCTGAGTCCATTGGCAAACCTTTTCGTTTTCTACTAGGTGGAAGCTGGATTTTTCTCAGGGCCAATCTCTCTTTCTCTCTCTCTCTCTCTGTCTCTCTGTCTGTCTCTCTCTCTCTACACCAGCTCACCGCTCAGTTCAAATGAGGTCGTTCCTGTAAGGCCTGTCGAACAATTTTTAGATTTGAGCTAATAAATGAATGGTTTTCAATAATTGATTGAATTGCCCTCATCTAGGCAGGGGTGTTTGAGAAGAGGCACACATGAATATCTGGCAGTTGCTTCAGGACGATTAAAACCATCCAGTGCATACCATTTAGGGGCGATTTAGAGTCTCCGATCAATGCAGTGTGCATACTTTTGGACTGGAGAGTAATCTGGAGGCCCATGAGACAATCCAGAGCCCAGATTTGAAACGGGAATCATCATCTGTGTGGCATTAAAATAGATAAATAGACAGAAGAAGCTGATGAGTTCACCTCTGATTTATGACAACAATATAATATAGATACAATTACAATACCATAACTTGGATTAATAGTTAGAGTTGCTACTAAAAAAGGAATTGTGGGAGAGCTTTAAATTAGGGTAGAGACGTAACTTGATTTATAGGTACAAAAATGTTTTCATATGATAGCATTTGTTATAGTTCTGCAAAAACATTGAGCTTTTTATTGTATGTTTCCAATACGTTTTATTCTTTGTTGTCCAATCTATGTCATCAATACAATACCAACATAACTATTGACACTATGCATCTATCATTATAGACAGAGAGGTCAGACCCGGGAGCTCCCAAGGTCAAAATGGATGCAAGGAGCCGCGTTCAGCTCCATGTTCCAGGATTAATTGGAACTTGGAGTGCAAACCAGGCCTCATCGTTCCACATCAGCGCTCCAGTGGAGTAGAGCCGGTTAAGCAGATGATAAATGCTCATTGTTTTGAAATGAAAAATGCACCTATACATCTCGGCCGGGCTTGGCCACCAAGTGAGGAGGAAACGTTTGCACTTCGGACACCCGTAGGTCCAGCAGTTTGGATCTGTCGCTGCCACGGAGACACATTCTGTGTAAGGAGACTGCGTAATGTCGAGGATTTTCCAAGCAAATCTCAACAGTGGGAATAATGTGACTGATGGTGGATTTTCTCCACCAAACCAACGGTTAAAGTCATCATTATATCATTTCTCAGATAAAGAAAAGGTGTAAATAACAAGTTAAAGTACAAAAGCACAACTGAAAAATACAAAAAACTCTAAAGTTGTTTTATAGAGGAAGAAATTCTCCTGAAATTTGTTTTGCATCCAAGACGCTAATTTCTTATACGTAAAAGGAAAATTAAAAAGAGTGAATGTTCTTGGTCTGGAGGGGAGGGAGGGAACTGGAGCACAGGTAGAGAATTCAGACCCTACTGCTGAATTCACCCTTGGAAACCTGAACCTCAATTTTCCTGACATGACAGTGTATAAAAACGTGTATGCTCACGCTGTTGCTGAGAGCCTCCACTCTTATCCGAATCATCTCGTCTCTGGACCTACATGGTCCAGCACTATTTAAGACCCAGAAAATGCAGCTTATATTAGTTCCACTATTTGGCTTACTGGACTCGTGTGTGTGTGTATAAGAGCTTCAGACATCAACCAGCGCCCAGACAGGCTGTGTGAAACATCACCATGTACTTCCTGAGCGACAAGAAAAAACAGCAGAAGAAATATATTTACTACATTAGTTCTTTAAGGCAAAGCTGACTGATATTCCTGATGGTTTATAACATGAAATCATTAAAGCGTGGAACGGCAGTGTTACGTGTGCGAGGTGTAACACCCTCCCTCTGCTAAACCACAGGGAACTATAAACAATTTCTTTTTCAATTATGGGGACACTCTCGTATCTGTGACAAGCTATTTCCCAACCTGAGCCATGCAAATACATATTTTCTCTCAGAACAGACTCAAAAAAATGCATCCTTGTTACATCATCATCCTTTTAATCTGACACTGTACGTCTCTGTAATATGAAGCAGGTATCGTAAGGGCGATATATGGTGTTTTGAGGAATTTAGCCAAACTGCTAAATGATAACCGTAAATCAAGGATCCACGCCTGGTGTCACGTGGCAACACTTAAATCAATTTGAAGTGTGTATTACACAACATAAAACTGCACAGAGCACTTTGCAAGGGATATTTACAACCAACAATCTGAGGCTGGCTAAAGGAGCTTGAGCAGATGGTACGTGGCCAATGCTTCGCTGAGCATGACATCACCATGATAAACTATTCTAATAGTCCAGAATAAATTAGGTTTATAGCCATAAAGCATAAGGCAGAAGGGGAGATAAATTGAGACATATTGGCATGATTAAATACCTGTTCACAGACTCTCCCGATGTGGTTTCACACGCACGGGAAGGGCCCGGCGTACCGTCACAGCTTTAATCACCTTGTTCTTCACACGTCTCAGTCAGTACACAAAAGTCCTCAAACTTTCTAGAAACACAAACCCATCACATACATGTACAAACATAAATATGCATAATGTAAAAACTGTCAATATGAGTCAGTTCTTCTATGAATCTCAGGCTTCAACAGGTCAGAGGTGCCAAGGCTAATGTGGCGCCACATTCTGAAATTAACTTCTGTGCCAAGTAAACGTGACTGTGTTCATATTACCTTGAACACTGAGAGTGATGATAATTCTGCTGTCAGTGCACTGAGATTAGGATTAATTCCCTTTTGTTCCTCCTCAGTAGGACCTCCAGGATTCATGAGCCAATTTTCTAGCTGCAGCTTTAGCTAGAAGCTTCTACTCTTTCAAGTCACATGTCTAGCTTCTACTTGGTAATTTGCCGGGGTATAGTATGGTTTTTGAACCC
>CAAE01014566.1:708401-730092 GCA_000180735.1 Tetraodon nigroviridis
AGTGCCGTGTGCAACAAATGAAACACAATCCCTCAAGAACAACGATTTTAGTGTGTTTCATCGAGTGGTGATGAACTTTTGTGTGAGATGTGAGAGTGTGATTCATTCATTCATTCATTCCATCTATTTATTCTGAGCTGATCTCAGCAGGTAAGAGGCAGGATTCATACACACACACACACACACACACACACACACACACACACACCATTTACGAGTAATTGAGAATTTGTGAAATCAAGCTGTGGGTGGAATTACATCACTTCCATTTGCCTTTTTCAAACATCTAATTGTAAACTTTATCAATTTAAGAAAAACATTTTTTCCATTTTTAAAGGTTAAGAAGGGTCTCAAAGCCAAAAAGTGTAGCTGCTAATAAGATTTATGAAAAAGTTTACTGACTCACTTTGGTGTCCTTTTTAAACATTTGTCTTGTCAACAACTGTGAACGACTGAAGACTAGAAAACTAGTGAAAATTGTGTTTTTCTTATAAGCTTTTGTGTGTATATATATTAAAAATCATTGCTGCTAGAATTAGGCAATGAATGGAGTCAACCCCATATACCCCTTATGGTTCCAGCAGGCTGCTGATGTTTCGGTTTTGTGTTTATGACCTCATTTATATAAAATTCATCTAATCAAAAAGTTTTGAATAATTGTAAAGGTAAAAAAAAAAATAGAATTTTTAGTTGCAAGGAAAAAAACTGCATCATATAAATGCCTTTTTCTTTCTGAAGTCCATCTTCATTTAAACGCTTTTAAGGAAGATTCACCTCACCACTTAGTCCAAATGTGATTGTGGCTTTCAATGGCATAATTGCAAGTAAAGGGTCAAAGGTAAATCGTTTTGATGGCTCTACATACAAGCAATGATATTTTAAATAAATTTGTTAGAAAGATGGTTGTATGTGAAAAGAATCGTGCAGTACAATGACGACTTCAGAGCTAAACGAAAGGTCTTCACGGACGGATTTTGCAGAGTGGTGTGTTTTCACAAACTGAGCTGCATTTTCATTAAAAAGTAAATCCATGTTTTTTTAGGCACACACACCCACACACAAACACTCTTGGACGCTGGACTTATTTTAACCGACTGTGAAATGTAACTTGCGTCCTGCTGTGAATGCAGATCAGCTCGGAAGCTTCACAGAAATCTCTGTCTGCCAGCTCAGACTCCAGCTGTGGCTTCCAGCATCCTCCCGCAAACAAGCTAAACTTGAGTTTGTGAGCAAGGCCCTCAACGTTGACGTCAACTGATCATTGATTAGGTGTTCTTGATTTTCATTTTAAAAACAATTTTCACATGCACCTAATGAAAAGATATGTTGTGTGTCCTGTAGTATGTAGGTGTATTACTTCATCTGCAACTATATCGTTTTTAGCCATGAAGGACAAATCTCAACATTATCCTGCAGCATTTCTCATCTTTTACATCCATTTAAATAGATTAAAAAGACTGTTCCCTTTTTTTTTTTTGTTAAAAAGCTAACAGAATTTGATTCACCCACTGGCATAAATAATGCACATGCAAAACCAAAACCACATTTTTGTCAGCATTTTGTCAAAATTGGACACACATCACCAGCCATTCTTTAGAAGGATGCCAAAGAACATTCAATAGATTCCTTTCTGCAGTTTTTGTGTGTGTGTGTGTGTGTGTGTGTGTGTGTTG
Source organism: Tetraodon nigroviridis (assembly GCA_000180735.1). NCBI lineage: Eukaryota > Metazoa > Chordata > Actinopteri > Tetraodontiformes > Tetraodontidae > Tetraodon > Tetraodon nigroviridis. The sequence continues at coordinate 710,075 of CAAE01014566.1, forward strand.
CAGGTCTCTACCAAGCACAAACAGCCAAACATATCAGCCGACCCGCACAATCTGTAGAAACCCAACGAGAAATAATAGAGTCATTTTGGTATCACGGACAGGCCAGCTCCAGCGGGAGGCCAACAGCAGCTCTTTGCATTGCAGTGCAATGTTGCTGCAATATACGGATCATGCTGTAAAAAAAATGCAGTAAATCAGTTTGTTTTATCAGTCTGAGGGGCAGCTTTTTTTCTGGAAATAGTTCAGCTTCATGTAGAGATTCTGTTCGGCTTAGTCTTTCCATCTTGCCAGAGATCAAAAGGAAACAGAATTCCAGTAAGTGGAAGATGCCAAGGAATAACATCCAACTGCAGAAAAGAGAATTTCGTATTAGTCACAGTTGCTCACTGAGTGCCTCGATTCAGAGGGAAACAGTTTAGACCAACAAAGAGTTGCGAGAAGGAGCCTCTGAAGTGGGATTCAGAGAGATGTCTTTAACATCACTTGGAATCGCCTAAAGAAAACGGCAACAAGTATTACAGACACTAGCGTATCGCTTCTCTGCTGTCTGTACCGGTTTTAATGCACAGTTTTATCTATTTAGAACAGACAATTTAATGAATAGATGAACTATTGGTAATACCCTGAAACCGTCCTGGCTCAGTGGGTTCGCGGCAGGTTAAACATGTATCTTTCTGCTAAAATGTTATTAATGTTTTTCTGATGTGATGCAATTATTTCTTCATCCAGAACAGTTTAACTGGTTTTTTTTTGTTTTTTTTAACTTAACCTACCTACCTACATCATAGAGGAAAAATCAAAATTTTAGAGATTTCATTTTCAGAACTGTAAAAACCCCAATGTTTTTAAACATGAAGTTAAGTGAGACCGGCTGTCCTCTTTGGACATCTCGACCCTAACCTCCTGGATCTGTCGGTGCTTCTCAGTCCAAGTGCTCTCCCAGTTCAGGCAGCTCCTCCAGTCAGCTCTTCCGCTCTGAAGCTTTTTTTCCATCTTGACTTTGTTTCTCTTTACCTCTGTTTGATGACGCTTGTCTCCAGAATTTCCAATTTCCGTTTGCTGTTCACCGCTGTGTCTTGAGGATGCTCATTGCATTCAGGTCCTATAGTTTGACTCTGTTCTTTTTCCTCTCTTTTCTTTATCTCTGATTAGCTGCTGACAGAGAGCTGTGTTTGCTCACTGACTCATGTTCAAACCAGCCTTCTGAGATTTGCAGCTGCATCAGCTGCTTTTTCCTTCTCGTTTTTGCACATTTCTTTTTGACAGCTTTGCAAAGACCCCTAATTGCTGATCAGACTCTGGAAAAAAGTGTGAAACAAGAGCATCTGACATGTCATGCACAACAGGAAGTCAACCCAATTAACCCAGTTCTTCAGAAACACAAAAAAACGACTTACATAAAGCTGAGTGGACTTGATGATTTGGCCATTTTGGTATAAATGGCTATAAACTAAAACAATAAAGTCCATTAATAACCTTGTCTCTCCATATCTCTTCAATCTGTTCCACATCTGTCCTCCTGGGTGATTTGCTCAGATCGTCTTCTTCACTTTAACTTACACTCTGCTCTGCTCGTCCATCCCCCACAGGTCGTTTATCATTTGTCTCTGACTGTATCCTAAAAGGCACTTATAAATAAAATGTACTAAAATTATTATAGGTAATGTGATGCAAAGTGTTTTATTGGGTGGCTATAAATAAATCATGCAGAATGTAATGATTTTAGTGGACAGCATGTCGTCTCCAGTCAAGCTAGAAAATGTTTGGAGCCAAGCTGACGATTTCTGAAAGAAATGATGTAGCTTGACGTGTGCAGGAATTCTCCATCCTTTTTCATTTGGCTGCCGCAGCCAATCCCAGCAGGGAAGAGGCACACACATGCACGCACACACGCACCCTTTACACATACACCGTTTACACACATCTAGGAGCAATTCCCAGTCTTCAATCAACCTGTGGGAGACGCCAGGAAGTATGATTACATCGCTTCTGTTTTCTGCAAATTTATACTCTCCGCTAATCTCGTTTATTGCTAAAAAAAAAAAAAATTAATAGCTTTTAAAGAATAAATATTATCGCTGAGAATTGTGTCAAAGATTTATTGGCTCATCCTGGTATTCTCTGCTGTCCATCTGAGTCTGTCCGATCCATGTGGATGGAATTTTCTGCTTTTAAAGGCTGCAGCTCGGCATGCTAAAGGTCCTTTAAATTAGCCGTTGAACCATAGACTGTATAAAATATAAATAAATGACCTAATGCTCTTCTAATGCCATCTTTTACTTATTGTATTCGTCTGTTTAGAGGTTTCAGATGTTGTTTTTGGGGATGCTGAAGCTAGGGGTCAACGAGTGCTCTGATGACCAAGGAGCACTCGAGTCCACCAGCAGCCTTCTCAGACCCCGGTATTCTTCTGCTTTCAATCCAGTTTTGGTGCAGATCTTTCTGTATGCTACACCAGCCACGCGTTTGGGACGTTCTATTTATGCTGTACCTGCTAGCCTCTCACACCCTGTCTCGGGGGCTTCCCTTCACAGCCTGCCCCTTGAATCTGGCCTGGTGTGGTCGATCCAAGCTTCTATCGCCCTTGGGCTCAGAGCTTGTTCTTGTGCTGCCATGATCCTTCAACAGGACTCTTTATTTCATCTAAATCTGTCTTTTTAAGAATGGGGGTTTTTTTTGCTTTCTCGGTTGCTTGAAAAAGCTTTGGATGATGAACCCGACAGGCCACCTTTATCAAAATGAAAGGAGGTTGAGGGGCAACGGCTGAGAATGTTAGGAAAAGAAAAAAAATCACCAGCAGCTGCAGGAGGACTCATTTCATACTGAGGAAAATGTCCTCAAGTGAAACTCCAGCAGGTTCCAGAGCACAGTTGGCAAATAGCGAAACAATGGCGACTCTTCACCGCACAAATTTCATATTTACATCAACATTTTCATGAAGGTTTATTGATGCTGAGAAATAGCTTAAAGAAATAGAAAAAAATAAAAAATTGAGCTCATGTCTTGTTAGCACGTTCTTCAATCTCACAAAAATGAGATGAAGAGTCTCAGTTTGAATCCCCAAAATGATCTAATTTCTATAGAATACAGCAGAAGTCTGGGACGACAGCTGTTTGTGTGCACATGTGCCTGCTGTGAATATGGTTGTTTGTTTTTCTGAGAAAATCCGAAGCTTTTTTTAATTAAACCAGTGTGTGTGTGTGTGTGTGTGTTTGGGGGGGGGGGGGGGGCGTGTTATGCTGCAGGACGATTCCTGATTTCCTTTCATACAAAAGTGTACTTAGAACAAATTCAGGAAAAAAAAGTTAACCAATTACACAGCCATCAAAGTGATTTGCTTTTTTCCCTTTCGGCAGCAATTATGCTATCAAAAGCCATATTAACATCTGGAATTAGTAGTGACGTAAATCTCTCTTAAAATGAAGATAGAATTCATTATGAAAGAGAAAAGGATTTATATGACACTTTAAAGAAGTTAAATTACGTGTTTTTACATATCATGTGACCATCCCAAAATGGAATCATTTATCTGTACAGTCCAACCAGTTTGAGTTTAATCCAAACCACCAAGCAGAGTTTGATTAAATACTAGGCTGTCTTGTTTTCTGTATTTATCTGTAGAGAAACCCTAACCCAGCTGAATGAGAAATCAAAGAAAAAGAAAATATTGGCTGATTAGACAAATCTTTAATCTAATGTGAGGTCAGCTGGAAGCAAACCAGCAACTTTCTTGCTGTGAGGCAACAGCACTAACAGCCGTGCCACCGTGCGGCCCTGTGAGGTCAATATACGCCACAAAATGTTGTTTTGTTTATTGTTTATTCCACTGATTCTGTATTTGGGTCCCTAAAGCACCCATTCTCCAACAGTGTCTCCCATCCACAAAGGGGAGCGAGAATAAAAACACACATGAACTTTGATGCTAGCTAATGAGCTGAGACTATGTGAGTCTAAAAGTACTGGTCGTGTGGACCCATTTGTCACAGAAAGGTCATTTGAGGTCGAGGACTTGTCATCTCCAGAGTCTCCTCCTATCATTTACAACCACAGCCACAGCCGTATCAGTCTGAGCCCTGCGTGCACGCCAACTACCCACTCAACACTCGCTTGACCACTTTGAGTTGACACGCGTTAGCCTTTACTGAAGGGGTGGGTTCGTGAAAAAAGCTGCTTTTACAACGTCATCGTTCTCCAGCTTAGTCAACAACAAGATTCAATTGCTAAATTTTGATTCAGACAGCAGTCACTCTCAGATTGAAAAGCTTTATCGGAAAAACATCTGGGCACAGAAATGAAGGCAATTAAGGGGATCGGCAGCATCTGAAAGGAGCATGCAGGCAGGTCTACCGGAGAACAGGCAACAAAGACTTGCCGGGAAAAGACAGGGTCAGAACCGGGCAGTAATGTTGCTAAACAAGGGTGGAAAGTCTCGCATAACGCAGAGCACAATCTGGCAAAGGACCAGTACCAGATTGGCAGAGAGACAAGGGGATGGATAAACATTGACGGTGCATGCCATGACATGTCGATGTAAATAGGAACCTGATTAGAAGGGTGCTTCTGCTCCCTCACTGGGCTAATGTCATGTTATCACATGTTCAGACAAGGTTGTTCACAGGTCCTCATACAGCAGAACAGCTCGCGCACATAAGACGCGAAGAGCAAAACAGCCAAAAAAAATGTCTCCTAAAATAAATTGTGTCTGTTGGAGGAAGAGCAGAGACGAACAGGACAGATGGGTGGTACTTGTGCAAATGGGAGCGGATAAGACAGGAGAGGGGAATGGTCAGATTAGAGAAAAAGTAAGAGACTGTCAACGACAGAAGGCATGGGAGATTTCTGAGGGGGAGACAACGCGACAATCTAATTTTGAAAAACTGTATTAAAAAAAATAGTACATTTTTGTGAAACATGAAACAATATCTCTTGTCCCAGTGATTTGGCCATTCACAAACTTCTTAACAAATGACTTTTATCCATTTAAAAGCCTCTTCTCTGCTGCCAGTCTAGGAGCTTAGAATCACAAGGGGTTTAACAAACCGCAAGTACAGAAAGTGGTTATCAAACTGAGCATCACTAGGACATCTGACTCTGACTTTTAATGTTGAAATACCAGGTGCCTCTACATTTATGTGCAAAGTATTTGTCTTCGACAAATTCCACGTGATAATAAAAGAGGTTCGTTAGGCTAGGTGCCGCTGCACCCTTTTCTGTTCTCTTATCATACCGAAGCACAATCCCAAATGTAGCGGCAGTGAGTGTGTCTGACGTTTATTCACATTTGCTGCTCGACGCAGAGCATTCATTAACATACTGATCGTACATACAGCTCTGTGGAACTCTGAATGTGTTATCTCTTTTGGAGCCAATTAGGGTCTATAGAGAAGCTGGGTCCTCTCTGTAGTGTCACACTGGCATTTTCTGAAATCCACAAGACGAGATGAAGGGATGAGCAATTGCTACACATTGACATCTCTGAGTGGCGTCGGCCTCCTTCACTCACACCGATATGCGTTCACTAAGCCATATCCCTGAGTATTAATTTTTACAGTCAAAACCTTAAGTTGCCTAAGCCTAACCTTAATGATATAATGTAGGCCACATATGTGTGTGTAGTGATCAGTTCTAGCTCGTGAGTTGCTACCAGGTCAGGTTGAACCTCTCTGAATTACACGCAAGCAGGTGCCTCTTGCTCTTCCCACTGGAGTCGAGACTAAAAAATTCCTGCAACAGTATCAGACGTTCTTTAAAAACTGGGGAGCAGTGGGGACTTTGGGTATTGAGGTCTTGGTGGCCACATTTGGTAAAGCTGTATTTGATGTTAATGGTACATGTTGAGCCTCCTCAGCTCACCTTCCTGCTACAAATTTCATCTTGTTTACTTTTGTTTTACCTCATCTGCCCTCTTGATTTTCTCAAAGACGGAAAGCAACATCTTCCACATTGTCCAAACAAGCAAAGTAACTGCCTCGTACATTAGCGTGGAATTAAATTCTGCATCTAGTAATCACCTTTATGAATTCTGAGAATCTAATTAAAACCAGAGCATGCCTTCCATCTGTTTGTGAGGTTACGGAGCACCAGTGAAAAGCTTTGGTTTTTCAGAATTGCGGGAGGATTAGAAAAGGCAGGCAGGCAGGCAGAAAAGCACACAAGAAGGGAAGGATAAGTGCGTGTTTGCGGGGGAGTGGAAGAGATTGAAGATGCAGAGAGCCATATGGACTGCGACTTCCTTGCAGCGCAGCAGGAGGTGCTGATGTGTCTGTCTAGCGCTGTGCTAATCTGCCGCGTTTTAATGGCAAAGGCAGGCTTTACTGGCAGCTCCGAACCCCCACGGTACGTGAGGACCCGTCCGGCAGCCAGACAAAGCGCCAACAAGCAAAGGACCTTTTGTCTGTCTGCAACTCATACCTCCGCCCTTTCTGCTGCCCATGAAAATCCATCAGGGTTTTCATAATCATCTGCACTGTTGTGGCTTGTAATCTAAGTTTTGGAAAAACCATTTTTAATCACTGTGTTCGGCATACCTGCTGCTCCGAGCAGCACCGGTCGAGGCAATTTAGAGGACAAGATAGATGTGATAAAGTCAGGACTGTGTACTGATTACATAAATAACACACTCTAAATAAGGGAATGTTAATAATTATGCTGATTTTTTTTTTTTTTCACCTGCTGGGGTTCCTGCTAGATTAAAAGCCTTGTTAAAAATTAAGTAACCCTGGGCAATTTAAGCACCTACTTTGCAAGGTCGTTTATTATACTACTAAATTTTATAAAGCCAAGAGCTGTGCACAGCAAAAACTGGTTCTTTCTGTTTATTTTTATTTAAATAACCACACTGGAAAGCTGTTTTTCTTTTTTCCTTTAAAAGCAATTTTCTTTTTCCAGGTCCCTCTCAGAGTTAACCTTTGCGGGGTTAGGGTTGATGAATTTGCAGTAAAAGCAAAATTGTATAATTGAAGACAAATTACGCTTCCTGTGGCTTGAACCTCACACCAGCAGAAATCTTGAGTTTTGGAGATTTGGAGATTCCTTTTTGTTTAAGATGATCATGTTATGGGTGGTATAGAAGCAACAGCAAACACAGAGTCACCAAAATGTTTGCAAAATATTTGCGGTAGTGACCTTGGTAACCTTGTGATGGGTTTCGGCCGACAGACGCTGGGAGGCTGCCTTCGCGTGGATCTCAACCCGTCTCTAATGATTGTTTCCATTTTACGTCTTCCACGTGCTTTGATTAGCTGTTGTTCTAAACTCGGTCATGGAAATTATACATCCGTGTGTCCACACACTCGATCTCAAATTGCTTTCATTAATTTGTCTGTCAGGCTCAACCTAATTAAGATTACACCGACCCACGCTTGTACTTCCTGTGAATGTGGCTATCGTGTGTGTGTGTGTGTGTGTGTGTGTGCGTGTGTGTGTACGAACACATTCATTTACATTAGCATTTTAATACATTTTCATTCTGTGGCTCATAATATTCTTTTATCATATTTATTTGCTGCGTGTTACAAGCTAGGATCCAAGCAAGAAAATAAATGAAGAAAAACTTAATTGATGCTGCAGCGAGAACCTGAGTATATGGTGGTCAGCGGATGCTTAACAAGGGTTAGAGAAATGACAAGAAAATGCATAATGAGTTGAGCTGCAGATCACAGAAGGAGTCTGAAGATGTACTTAAAAAGGTCAGCCTTTGCATTCGCCGTCATCACCGAGTCTTCCACCCGCACGGCTCTAATCTACACCTTAATGTCAACTTCCTGTTTCCACACATCTATGAGCCGAAGGTGTAAACCTCAGTGGGGGGATTTGTAGCGTCTGTCTCTCTCATCTAGGAAAAATGGCTTTGCATAACTTATGTAAACACTACCGACAGACTTCAAAACCCCCGAAATGGAAATAGGAATATAAACGTTAGCCCATCCCTCCACTGAGTCGGACCCAATCAGCCAAGCAGCAATAGGTTGATACGGCTCCTTTATTTCAGCACATTTGTGACATTGGATTTATCCTCTATCCTTCATACCACTTTAACTGCACTGTGTCCTGCCGCACATCACTTCTTCTGATGATTGGCTGCCCACTAATGCTCTATAATCACCACTTATTCCTAATCAGAACATCAGGGGTGCTGAAGTTTATCTCAGCATCACAGCGAGGGACAGGAACACACCCTCGGATGGGTCGCAAGACCACCGCAGGACACAGACACACCGTTCACAGTAGAAATAATAATAATGCACTGGTGTTCTTTGATTTCATGATTTGTAAGCCAGAAGGTTGCTTTCTGTCTTAACATTAGGATATAAATCACTGTTAAGCAAGAACGATGACACCGAGGAAGGATTTCTCACAATTTCACTCTCAAATGCAATAGAATCAGGCTGAAAACATGTCACACAACTAATAATTGCAATACTGAGCTAAAGATACAAAGTTGCACCGAAAGTTATGAAACAATTTTAGATTTGACACAATGAACTTTTAAGTGTGGCCATTGGCTACTTTATGTGGTAACACTAGAGATGTTGTTGTTTTTCAGCAGTTTTTCTTGCTTTTTACGGGACAAAATGATTGACGAGGTTTTTTTAACGGTCCAGGAGAGTTGGAATTCATCGTTTGAGTCAGTCCCGCATTTGAATCTGAAAATGGCTGTAGGAAGGGAAAAAAAAAACACCCCAAACATGAAATTACCCCTTTTTTTTCCAAAGCAGTGGTTGTAATGATAATGGCCTTCAGGGCGGAGAAGGCAAAACACGCAGAAGTGCCAAATGAGAAAGAGAACATATAAACAAATACAATTTGATGAAAAAAAAAAAAAGCAGGGTGGAAAAAAGTGGAGTGGAGAGCCAGAGAGATGGCATCATTGCAGATCCAATACTCTCTTCTCTAAATAAGTATTTTCAGCTGAATATTTGGATGCAGGTAAAGTATAAATGTGGTTTGGTATTCTGCACAGATGAAACTCATTCAGCATCTTTACATAATCCACAAAAGGAAGAAGAGAAGAGAGTTTAACTGCAGAATTTTGATGATGTACCGATGGTCTGCAGCTGGAATGATTCATGAAATTTAATAGGGCACCAGTGTGGGCAGCTTGTTTTTGTCTGAATTATTTCAGCGAATGAGACTTTATAAATAAATATTAAAAAATAAAGTTTGTGGAGTTGGGCATGAGCAATTTAATGAGGGTAAAATGATATGTTGAACATAGCCGATGTTTTGTAGCCTCAAGGCTCGATAGTGTGTCCGCATCATTCGCTGACATTAGTGCAAAATGCTTTTTTTTTTTGTGTGTGTGTTTTTTTGTTTTGTTTTTTTTTTTTTTTTTTTAATAAGAGTGATTGTAGAGTAATCTGAAAGAATAATAATGAATCTGTCTTTTTAACACTACAAATTGAAAATTGTTTAGGGTGAGAGGGGTGATGACTGTGTGAACACGTATCCAGTCGAACTTTTGACTCCTATAAAACATCACCGCTGAGTATAAATTCAATTAAAGTGCCAGTTCATAATAACGTTATCTTAAGACGCTCTACATGCTAAAAAAGAGAAACAGCTCCCAGGGCAAAACTCCACACTGAGTAAGCCATTGGTGTTGGCAACAGTGGCAAGGAAAAACATCCCTTTAACAGGCAGAAACCTCGAGCAGAACCAGCCTCAGTGTAGGTGGTCGTTTGCTGCAACAGCCTGGGAGAGAGAGAGAGGGGAGAGGAGAGACGGGAAAATGCTGAGGAAGACGTGGAAAGAGGAAGGTATGAGGAGAGAAGGGAGACAGAAAGCGTAGAGAGAACAGTGGAAAAAAAGTTCCAGGATCCAGGCAGGGCCATGGAGAGAGCTCTAGATAAGGCAGCGGTAACAGGCCTCGGAAGGGTGAAGGTAGGAGATCCCGCAACATGCTCCAGGAGATATAAATCACAGATGAAGAGTCTTTTACATGAAATGATTCCTGACCCTACAACAGATTGCTCTTTATTTTGTTAAGTGCTCAAATCCATTCATGTGATCATTATGGGGCCCGGACACATTTGCATAACATTTGTTCCACTGTGGAGTGACATTCAAGCCTGTCAGCCTCTGTTAGGACACACATACTCCTCCATCAGCACTTCTCCCTCTCACACGCTGTTTAGACTGTGTATATACAACCATTGTTGACTAGGACATGGCTAACACACAATTTCCAATCATCATCACTGCAGTTGTGGAGGTAACAGATGGACCATGGATCCAAGTCAAAAAAGGCAGAAATCTAGGAAACAAGCTCTCTCAAGACAAGAAAAGAAAAATCTTGAATGAATATTAAAGATATTCATAATAAATGCATGTGTAGGCCAGGTTAGGGTTCAGCTCAAGGTCAGCTCATTCTCTTATAAAGTTACACTTACACATTGGTGCAGTGATTTTTCCGAAATAACAAGGACAGAATGAAGTTTATATTGGCTGCGCAGCCTGCGCAAAATGTGCAAACGGGAACGCTGGTGAAAGCTGGTTAAACAGATGCTGCATACGATCAACATGGACAAACATGTTGAGAAAAATTTCAATCTCAAGATTCCTCTTTTTTGTAAAACTCAAAACTGAGTCTAAGCACGTGAGAATTTCTGATTTCTTTTGTGTAGATTCAAATTTTTAGGAAAAAAATGGTCAGAAATTTTGCCTTTGGAGTCCTTCATTAAGTCTACCTTTCCCGTGCAAAATGTCCATCTGCCTGATGCTGGACTGGCTGAAGCAAGGTTGTTGATCTCACGCCGTGACCTTTTCATCGCAGTACAGTGTCAATGTACACTCTCCATGTTTAACAAAATAACACAGGAAAAAACAATCCAGCTACGTAAACACCTACTGAATCTATTTATGAGACGAGCAGCCTTTTCTCCTTAACGGACTGTCACGCCGGCTGCGCAGAGCTGGCCTTTAGAGGGTCGCTCTGGCTTCCATCGCAGCAGAATATCGACTGGCAAACTTCGTGAAGGGATCTCCATGAAAAATGAATGGATCTGTGTTCCAACTGCCTGCCCAGTGATTGTTTTACAGGGTGCTTTGCACTTCGGTCCACAGGAAGCGGGAATCACTCATGCACCACTGGTTTCTGACTCCAGCCTCGCTCCTCATAGGAAAATATATCAAGGGCAAACCGATGCCAAACATTGATCCTCCTCCGTGCCTCCAGTCTGGCCTTTCTCCGTGACAAGATACGACAGAATAATGTAGGACCACAACCCATGACAGAGTCGGAGACTTATACCATAAATCAAATTCAAGCAGAGCATGAGGGGGGTTAGTGACAGTAACAGGATTAAACGGAGCTGGATAGACGGCGACTGAGATAAGACCTGCAGTGAAAATCTTTATTAGCCATAAAAAACTGCGGACTTTGGAGGGCGTGATTGCACATCTTCAAGAAAAAACAAAAAAAAGGGAGTGTGTAAGGGAAAAGAAAAATAGTGCAGAGCATGCAAGAACACCAGTTATCTGCAATTCATGCATACCAGCAAGATTACCTGAGGTTTGAGTTTATTTTCAATAATTGTTTTGAAAATGTCAGGATAACAAACAAAATCACTGCATCTTAAAGCCTAATTGGCCCCTCAGAAATGACTGAATTAGGCAAAAGCAGTTGCAGAGATGATCGTTTCGCTCTAGCTGTGATGTGGAATTGAGGAGGTTGTAGTTCCCATTCCAGACATCTGCTTATGAAGCTGTTCACAGTACTTAACAGGTTTAGAAAAATGCTGCCTGAGTCTATTTTAAAATCATTAAAAGTACAATCGGAGGACTCAGGAACAAAATTTAAGGAGCAGGTGGCTCAGAGGGTTTAAAAAAGACATGGTGCCCAGACCACATTCCTGTGGCTGACTTCTCTCAAATGCCTCTGGGCTGAAGCTTTAGCGTGCCCTGAAGGGGAACCAACAGACACCCTGGCTCCGTCACTCCTCCTGCTAAGCTGCTGGGCTGCGTGGCTCTTCTTGGAGGACCACTTGGTTGTCTGTACTGGAAAGCCACAGACAAGATATCATTCGGAGTAAATATAATCCGGAGATCCTAGAAACATCAGACCTATTAGCTTTTGCCAAATGATAAAATGCTTTGCCCAAACATTTTAAAAACGAAGAGATACTCGTCGCAGAATTTTAATTCAGAGATATCAACCTCTACAGACCAAGAATACTCCTCAGACCTCATGAGCCCTCAAATAATCTAATCCAGGTATAGTGTCTTAACCCGTAATCTCATTTTATCTTTTTTCTGATTTTCAACATAATTCTGAATTCAGTCCTCTATGATTGTTTCAGCTTATCATGCATATTTATCTGTCTTTGTGTGGCGTGTCTGGCATGCGGGCATGTCCATGTGACTGGTTTCACGCATACATTTCTCCAGAGAACGACAGAAAAATCAGGCAGGACATATGCCAGTGGTGCTTCCACTGCTGGCGGTAATAGCCTGCCTCCTGTACCTGACTGTCAGCATTAGGCAAATGGGGGATGGAGAGATGTGATAGTGTCTGGCAGGTAGAAAGCTCCGCAGGCCACGTATTAGGCCTGAGCTTTAATCTCAACGCAAAGCAAAAGAATTGAGCCCACGGCATTGTGAAGACATTTCTGTCTGTCTCTTTCTCTGCTTTTTCATGTCATTCAAACCAGGCCATCGAAGATCCCTCGGGTGCCACTCACCACTTGTCTTTTTTTTTTTTTTTTTTTGTCATTGTTGAACTTTTTCCAGACGTGGTTGGCGTCTGATAGGGAGATGAGTTCATCAGCCCGGTGTTGCACCTATCTGAAGCACAGGTTGAAAAGAGAGGTGTGAAATTCCCCTCTGGATACCAGCCAAGTTGGGCCGGGAGCAGCAGCGGAGGGAATATTCTGCCTCACAGCTGCATAGACTGTACCTCACAGCTGTGCACTGCAGATGTTCCTGTCAATCTACCGCTTCACTTTCCCTTCCCCCATGAATGAGACTTTGACAGACATTTCCCGACACACTTGGGTGCGCCTGGAACTGCACTCGAATTTGTGCCGACAAAAGTGGAGTCCAGGCGATTCAAAGCAAAAACAAAGATGGCAAAAGAAATGTAATTATACGCTTTTCACACAGACCCTTACGGTTATAAGACTGTCAGAGCATTATCATTCAGAATCCATGAGAAAAAAGATGCCAGGGGAAAAAAAAGCAGTCTCCCACACTAGAAGGGAATTACTGACGCGCACGTGACGTGATAATAACGCTATGCATAGCCGCCGCTGACCGCTGCCAGCGTGTAGATGGCAGAGGTGAGCGTGTGAAAGAATCCTGATTACAGGGAAGAGAATGGCACTGATGGCTCTCCTCGGTGTCTCTGAGAAACACCTGCGGATAATCATACAGCAGGACATCACCCATGAACCTACGCACGCACGTGCCCGTGCAAACAATTCTGGGGTGGCTGCAATGAAACACAAGCTGTCGAGCTGCAGAACGAGCTGCAAAATGCTTACTTGTGTTTTGAAAGTAGAAGCAGAAATGCAGCCGAAGTAGTACAAATTAAAGGAAAGTCGGTCAGAGAAAGACTTTTTGATGTTTTTGGCATTTATTTGTCCAAACAAGGTAAAGTTTAGAATTTTTTTTTAATACCCCTCATTGAATGTAAAAGGGAATGTTTTCCTGTCTCTAAATGTTTTTCCTGTTTAACATCAGCATATTGTGATCATTTGTACTCTCCCATGCTTCAGACTCGGACGTTTTGAGGGGAGATATTGGGCTTGATGTTGGGTCGCAGAGACAGACCGACTGGGAACCTCTACACTGGAGAGCAACCTGAGAGACAACAACACCTACATGGTCTGGCACAGCAGTGAGGAAGGGAAGAGATGAAGGGAGGGAGGCGGGAGTGGAAACAACTAGAAACAGGTGAGAGACAAAAGAACACAACGAGCTGGTAGTGAAGAGAAAAAACCTGTGGAGGAAAACACAGGGACACCAGTCAGACAAGACTAGGGAGGGCAGTTGGGCAGTCCAACCAAAAATTGGAAGGTGGGCTGGTAGCAGAAGAAGTGAATGAATATTCACACGCACGGTGTTGAGGTGCTATTGAGCAAGGTAGCAATCCCGCAAATGCTCAGAGCATCAGTCTAGTCTAGTCTCCACAGGTCCTGTGTCTTGGATGCAAAAATCAGAGTGTAAAAACAGTCACGTCGGTTTCCTCTTCCTCTTCCTCCATGGCTGTTTCCATTAACTACCTCTGTTTTACATTTCGGTTTCATGCCCATACCACAGTGGCGGGGACCAAGGGTTGCATTTCCGCTCAGCAGGGCAGTTCAGCACGGCACAGTATGGTTTGGATCAGCGTATCGGGCTCTGGCTTGCATTTAAATTGCAGAGTGCGCTAGACAGACAGCGAGAGGTTTGTTTTTAGCGACAGAAGTAGCATGACACCGTGGGAGCATAGCACAGTGCAGTTTTGCCAATAAGTTAATAAAAAGAACCAAGTACCATAGCAACATTCTGACGTACTGTGAGTTGCAGGAGGGCATGTGCAAGGCTCTAAATTTAGACCCGTTCGGTGGCTACAAATTAGGACTGATGGGGTTCAAGAAGGTTCATGGTGAGCAGATAATAGGATTTGTTGCATCCCCCTGTAGTCGCCACTTTTTTTGGTTAGCATTTCTGTCACTTCGTTCCACTTTATTGTGCTCGTAACAGCTTGCGCGGTGTTCTGGAGAATCAAACTCGCCTTCTTCAAACACTGGTCTGACATCAAATGCTCCTTTTGATCATCGACTGCAGAGCTCTGCTCTCTTAGCTGCGTGGGGATCTGTGCGAGCGTACGGGGAAGAGACGCAGTGGGTCTCAAACTCGTGCCAAAATGTAAAGATGTCGGCCGACCGACTATATAGCATAGTGACGGGGAGTGAGTCTGACACCACAACTGAAAAAAAAAGTTAAAATCAGTCAGAATTGGGGAGACAAAAAAAGGAGAGAGATATGTTGCTAAAATAATCTGCGCTGTGATGAAATGCACTCTGTTAATGAGCATGAAGTCAAGGATCTGTCAGCCGGAGTCAAATGAAAGGTGGAAATATACTTTTTCATCTTGGGTTATGCTCTTCAAGTGATATTCACCAATGGGTCACGAGGACAAAGGTTTCCCAGACTTTTGCCATCCTTTAGCTCTCTCTCATTTTGCCTGTCTCACGACGGTTCCCCTGCTCGGTGAAGAGATCAGGCCACAGACGGGTACAAACAGAGATGTCTGAGCTTAAAGGCTATCAAAGACTGAAGCCGGGGTGATTTGCGTGCACATCTCCAGTGACTCAATGAAAGCCTCCGCGTGTGTCACACCGCTGCTGCAGGATAATGACGATGCGTGCACTGAAAAAAAGGCGATGTGCGAAAAAGAGTTGTCCCGTAAGGTCAAAGATCATGTGGATTTCTCACTCTGGCGCTGTCAGGAGTCATCCTATCTGGTGTGAGGACAGAAAGGTTAGCGACTCGAAGTGTTGGCTGGGACTTTAGGGCTAAAGCAACACTAGGCTTTATGCAGAGATCGGTGGCGCTAATGACGAATCACACCTAGTCACAAGTAGCCTTGAATGCCTCCTTCCTTCCTTAGTCTCTGTCAGTCTCCACTAAAGGTTACCCTGCTGTGTGTGTCTTTAGACTACAGTCGCCTCAGATCCTTTCATGCTCACCTTTAGGTCCATCTGACCTCTGCATCTGTAAATGTAAAAAGTTACATTTGTATGACTACTTTTTAACAAACTGTCATGGGAAATAAAGGAATTCTTCTTTAAAGGGGGACAAACTGGAACTTATCACACCTGGAAAACATGCACAAAGTATCCTGCAGTCATTAATCAGTAGCAGGACTGACAACAGTGATGTGCACAACTAACTGAGCTGATTTGTGAGAATTTTAAAGACTTTTAACTGCGATGGGGTCATGCCTGTTTTCCAGACTGTCAGATAAAGCAGCTGAGCTTCACTATTCTTAACCATATAGAAACTTTCTTTTATTACAACCATTGCTTTTTTAATAATAATAGTGGGAGATACTTATCCAAAAAACAATCTAGATAAATGTAAGTAAACCTTATTTCATTTTCACATATTTTATTTCAAATCTTACCTCAAACAGATTCAACACAAAATGGTTAATAGCAACAGTGTCTCCTAAATCAGAAGGTACAGAGATGAAAGGTGCCCAAAGAGAACTTGGCAATCATTCTGTGAGTTATAAATGGCCAAAGCTCCCCAAAGCGTTGCCTAATTCTACTTTTGGTGCTTAGTATTTAAGTCAAATAAAAAAGAAAGAAAAAAAAATCCTATATTTAAACTAAATTAAACATGTTTCTGTCCCTTTTGCATGATTTGATATCTAAAGATTTTCTCAAAAAGTAAAGTTCATTTTCTATATGACCTTTAGGGGGTTGATATCTAGCTCTTTTTGCCTATGTTTAATCCATCAGATTGTTTCAATCTAACAAACACCGGCCATTATAAGCGTCGTGTGCTCCAGCTATTCGTCAGTGGCGTCTACAGACAGCTCGCGAAGTAGTAATAACAAATATGTATTTTAAGTTGCGTGTGCTCTGTAGATGCATGCATGTTTATATCTGTGAGTGTGCATATTGAGCAGCGAGCAGAGCCGCCTCTTCTGGGAGCGCTGCAACCACTAAATAGCTCATTAGCTCTTGGCAATAATCACTTATAAGCTATAAGCTCTTGGCTTGTTCACTGCCTGCTTTTGCAGATAGCTTTAATGGCATCTTTATATTAAATTGGGGGGGAAAAAACTGAATAAAAACAGGGTCTTTGAAACTGCAACTGGTTTAATCAGCTTTCATTAGTGCTCTGCTATCTCCTTGGCTTGCACCGTTACTTTCCCTGAAACAGACTGACTGAATACCATGTTAACTTTATTCACAAAGAGATAGATCATGGCTCTGACATAATGAGAGTACCAATTTTACTTTGCCTCTGTAGGAGTGATGAATCACGGATGGAGCCGGCCAGTCGGACAGTTGATTAATTAACTTCATTTTTCTCCTGTGCCATTTGATTTTGTTTGCATATAAATAGTGCTGCCAGCTTACAAGAGGATTTGAAGGTCGTTTTCCTTTAGTATTTTCCTGGTTACTGATCTGTCTTGTGATATTTTAAAAATGCATCTTTTTTTTTTTACCTAGAGACCTCCCCTCCCCCTCTTTGTCTTGGGTTTTTTTTTTTATATATTTTCCCAGAGTGAAAAATGCAACAAATTAAATGTTTCTAATTTACCACAGGGGATGTGTTTCCTAGTGCAGATGTGCTGGGGCTTCGTAAAAATAAATCAAATTGTAGCAGTGGGACAACTGTGCTAAACCAGACAAAACACCCTCATTTTTTTTTTACAAAATATTAGGTAATAATTAGGCAGTGTGTGTAAAAATGGTGTGTGTGTGGTATTCCTCTGGAGGCAGCTACAGACATGGTTAATGCTAGAGGTGTGTGTTTGTAAATGTGAGACACAGCCTCTGTTATGAATGCATTTTGTGTTAATCAAAGCATTCGAGCATAAAAAAGTTCTGAAATCCTGGACGGGCACATAGCTAACAGAATGGGTGGTTGCGGCACCAGGGAGCACCTGCCTTCCCGTAAACCGTTGTTCCGGAGCAGCAGGTGCGCTCTGGCTTTTGGCTGGAGCTGAATATTGTCTCTGCTTTGCAGCCGCCACACTCTCGCAAGGGACGAAGCTGAAAGCCGCAGGCGGGGGGACCCTGTTTGTGCTACAATGGCTAATCCACCGCAGCCCCGGAGATGGGCCCTTTCACCTTCCGCTGCTTGTAGCTAGGTTACCCGGCTGTTAACACAATCTTGGGTCCGCCTCCGTTTAATTCCTGATATATCTGAATGTGCATGGTTTAGAAAAGTGGATCAAATATCTTTTCTATGAAAACCAAAGACAAGAAAAGGCTCGTTGGGGAGCTTTATGATTAGTGATTTAGAAAGAGCTGGGCACGGCGGGGCCCTACCTGATGTGCGTATGCTCCTTGTGAATCACCTGAGTATTGGTATATCATTAGGACCAGGCTGCTTTACACCCAAAAATGTGCAATTGTTTTTCAATTTTTCCTAGCCGCATTGCGGCGACACTCCGCTTTTGCCGAAATACGTGAACAAAAGTATCAGTAAATCCTAGAAAACAACTCCAGACCACTGGACAGGGCGTGGAAGTGTAGCATTAAACACCCGGCGTGGCGTCCCACTGTTTCCAACTTGATCACCGTGTAACAAACATGCACACTGCCGTACCGACATCACATTTGCCATGAAAAGAGGTTCCCACTGTTGATCTCAGCTTCAAATGCTGAATGAATGAGTTTCATGCACCCAACAATCTTTGTAAAAGTTAAAAGGGGGTGTGTTTTACAATAAGGATACACAATGCAGCACGACACCTGCGCTCTATCCAGGGGATAGGAGCGAAATTCCCTTTGCAGTGCCCCCAAACCCTCCTCTGGAAAACAGAAAGAAAGAAGAAGCAAAGCAACACACTTGGAGCTTCATTTGTTGAAGAAAAAGAGGGGGAAGGATTAAGGGCCTACTCAGGAGGGGAAAAATGTCAGTAGCACTCCCGGACTCGCTTTTTCCTGATTTGAGTCATGATGTCAGGGTTAGTTTCATGTGCTGTCTGGATTTAGGTTGTCTTGCGTCTCTGCTGTTCTTGTCTGCACTCCTTTCTCTCCCTGCTTCTCCTCCATTATCTCGCTCTACCAAACCAAACAAGTCCCGCGTGTTTCACCTGTGTCCAGTTGGCTCCTCCTTCAGCCTTAGCAACCCACTTCCCTTCCCTCCTGTGTCCCTACCTCTTGTCTCATGAAGAGATTCTTGACAATTTCCTGCATAGTCCACAAGTTTGGCCTCTTTTTGAATTTGTTTGCCTGGACCTGTAGATCGAAAAAACGGAATTTAACCTTGGAGTGTAATTAAAATCCTGAACCTCACCGGTGTTCATCACTCGCAGGAAATGCAAATTTGCTGAAATAGTCTTCAATCCGCTCCTGCCGCTGCGCCAGAAGGAACTTTGTTCCTTGACTGAACAAAGAAGAAGGGAGCAGGAGTGAGCAAACATGCGAACATGTTGCCATCAGCTTATGTTGACATGCAGCAGAACCTGTGGAACAAAACGTGCGTGTGTGTAGATCTGACTGCATGTGTGAAAGGAGCTTCAGCCAGGTTTTTGCCAGGTTTTTTTTTTTATTATTGTAAAATTATCATACAGACACACACACACACACAGACTCATACACTCTCCATTCAGCACCATGGATAGCGCTAGTAAGTGAGTAAAGAGTGCACATATGGAAAAAAAAAATTAGAAGTTATCAGTGTAAAACCATCTCAGATATGTGATAATTTTTATATCAAAAATGGATGTAAAAGTATCTGAAGAGGAATCTTCATTAATAGGAGAACTGGTAATAAATTGAACCACATTAATATCCATATAGAGCCTAAGTTATATGACCTTTCCTTTAATCGATCCTACAGCCCTTGTATGCAGCTGACTCCAGTTTAGGGAATGCATTGAACACTTTCTTTATTGGTTTTTTTTTTGTTTTGTTTTCTTTGGTTTTGTTTTGTTTTAAAATGAGAATTGAATTTTGAATAGCAGTAATAATATGATGTTGTTGAAACATTTGGCAGACATGCAATTAGAGAAAATGAGTAACTCTACAGGAAACGAGCCAGGGCAACCCCATTTTTGAGCAATTTTCTCCTGTATGGATGTTCATATCAGTTCACACAGTATAAAGATTCATTTACATTTCAAAAGGAAAGACAAACCTATAATAAAAGATATTCTAAAAATGGAACATTTTAACTTCACTGGTTTACATGGACACAAACCAGGATGCAAAATTCCCTAAATCTATTGTGTCATCATGTTTTTATAGACCAAAGAATGAAAGAGAAAATGCTGTGCAGATTCTGAAAAAAAACCCTCCTTTTTTGAATTTCCAGACTTCACCACCTCCAGATCTGTTCCGTTT
>CAAE01014566.1:731337-753751 GCA_000180735.1 Tetraodon nigroviridis
TGGTGGAGAAAAAACACGTGGTTGGCGTGTAATAGAGTTTAGCTATTTTCCAATGATTAAATTGTATTTGGAAACAAAAAATCCTTTGTAGAAAAACTTGAAATGAACTTCAACTTCAGTTGATGCCAAAATGACGTCATTTAGAACTGCATTTCTGCTGACCGCAGAGATCAGACTGCAAGAGTATTTCTACATCAGGTGGTTTGCTAGCAGTGCCAGTTGGGAAGCCATGCACCATTAGTACCTTGCCAACTCAACAGAAGTCTTTTAAAAGGCGCTTGTAGACCATTTCTAGTTGTGTTTGATGCCATCTGCAGGTGGCAACAGTTATACCACCGCTACCTGTTTTGGGCAAATTTTCCAAATATGTATTCATCAAAACTCACTGACTGCTTATTATAGCTGCAGGAAATGGAAAGGATGATAATCTATTGTGAATGTAAAGTTTTAATTTGCTCTTGTTTAAAATAAATAGTGTTTAAAATAGTTTTCATCAAGCTTTGTGATGGCCGGTTCCTATTACTGTGAATATTATTTAAAATGAGCATGTCTATGAGTCTATGTCTATTCATTGTTTATCTGCACTGCAGATATTCTGTCTACCTGAACTTCTGAAAACAGACACGCCTGACGAACCTGTGACAGCCTATAAATCCTGTTAAAGCAAAAATTAAAATTGCATTTAATTAAAGAGGCAATAACAGTGACCGCCTAAAAAAGAGGGTCCTTCACGCCTAAGCACACTTGCATTAACCTGTCTGCAGAGAGACGCTTTCGGGCCTGACCTCGAGCAACCATCCCTCTAAATCAGGGGCTAATTATAAAGCTCATTATGCTCTCCAGTCCTGTCTCCTCACTGCATCTGCTATGCGCTCAGACAGACGGAGGGGCGATGTCAAACAGCCCTGGAGCGCATGGGATAAACCCAGCGGGGTGCACAACTTACAATTGAACAGCATTCAGACATTTTTCCTCCCACTTCCCATGTTTCTTCTTAGGGGTGAAAAACAGCGAAACTTGTCCTTTAGTCGTTAACAAGCAGCAAACGCCAGTTCGATGTTTATTCAGTGGGAGCAAAGACAGCATTTATCTTTGGTCATTTAGTCAGGGTCACAAAGGTCAATTCGAGGCTCAGGAAATCATTCATCTGGTTTGGGAAAAAAAATATTTAAATGCGAGTGTTGTAAATAAATGAAGAAACTTGGATAATGGAAGCCTCGTTACTGACAGCTGGAGCTAAAAGGGCAGAAGAGATGAAACCTTAGGAGGAAACCTCCAGTCAGGGGTATGTTTGTAACTTTTGCACATTTTTCATCTATCCTTATTTCATCAGGCGTGAGAGCCAGTCATGTTATGCACACTAACGGCAGATCCAGCATGGTCATTAAACAGTTTAACCATGACGGTTCACATCGACCGTGCTTGGATTTATCGCCATCAGCATGGAAAGTGGACGAGTGAAGTCGACGGCTATGTCGGAGGAGAAAATATGTGTCTGTTAAGTTAATTATAAACTCTAGTTTTGCTCTATGTTGGTGCCTTCTGCGTGCCTGCTTATTATTGTGCATTCCATAAACACGTCTCTCCTTCCTTTGGCTTTAAACGGGACAGAACGGCTGTAAGTCAGAAGTGGCCCGTGATAAATCAGGTGCTTATGGGTAAAAGAAAAAAATGCAATTATGTTTTAATCCTCTGTTTTTCACTGTTAGGATAATTGCTGATCTGCGGGGAAGAAAATCTCTGTCCAGGTCTCGTAACTTATTATACATTATGTATCTAAACTGACAATTCAGGCCTAAGCGATAGAATATTGTAGCAGAAGTAATTATTTCTTTTGTGAACAGGGAAAAAAAAAATTTAGGAAAAGTTTGTTGGCTTCAGAGATATGGACGTACAGATAATTTCCGTTAGCCTTTTGTTTTGTTTTTGTTTTTATGTGGGAATGAACAGCTTGAATCCCGATGCTCAATATCAGGTGAACATCTGAGCAAAAATCGTAAACTTGCGAACAAACATACCGTTCAATTATATGTGATTATCTTTAACGTCACATTGCGGGGCCACCATTTGCACGCTTTCATCTGGACAGCATCAAAGAAGAAGCCGAGGCCATCTGTTATTACTACACGCTGGCAAAGCCCACTGAGTAAATTTGCAGCCCTAAAAGGTTTTCCTGAAACAAGCTATTAAATTCTGCCCTGCCATCTGATGAACAGCTTCTCTTTGCATTTCTTTTATTTTTTGTTTTAAAAGTGTGCAAATTCATGCACAAAGCCTCATTCAATATTTTTCCAAACAGCCTGCAACCATTTACCTTCAAATTATACTGAAATTTTTACCTAAAAAAAAATAACACCAACAGGTGGAATGGATGTAGATTATCTCTGGCTGCAGATAACTGGGTAGAAATGTAAAGTTATATTTTATTATATTATCCTATATCTGGTTGGAGACTAGCCAGTATTGGCTTGTTTTAAACCAATCCAAATCCTGGAAGATCTATAGTACAAAACACTTGTACTCAAATACGGAACCTAAACTCATTTTACAAAGCTGTTTTGTGGCTTAGTCAGTGGGCGAAGCAAAAATTGCTTTAATCGATCAATCTTCTAATTATCCGCTTTGTTCTGCTGTTTTAATAGGTGTCTGAAAAGTAAACACAATCATCTGAACGCTGCTCTCTCTAATTATTCCCTTATTCATTTTACTGCTGCTTTTCAGAGGAATTACTGATGACTGGTAATAATCCAATTAATTTCATTATAAAGGGAAAACTATCTATCTACATCTAAATTATTTCAATGAAGAAGTTGAAGTTTGCCTTCCTTCATACAATTGACCTTTTAATCATCTGATTCCTGATCAAGCATCCTGATTGTAAATCCCTTTTGATCCCAACAGTTGAAAAATGTATTCCTAAAAAAAATAGTGAAATAGGGAAACAAATGTGACTGTCAACAAGCTTCCTTTGTCACAGAGGTTCATTCAATCACACATCTTTGATCAAAAACCCATCAGTCTTTAATTACTAAAGTCCAGCTTTTACTGTTAAAAGGGAAAAATACAAAAATGAATATTTTATTGGACTGGATAAAGAGCCCAGATGCTTCTCCATTATCGTCGATTGCTCCTATTATAAACAGAGCCAGTTCGTTTTATTACCTTAAATACATTTTCTGTCAAGAATGGTGGTTGAAAAGCTTCGCTATAAGTCTCTCCATCTTTTTTCCAGCCTGACAATAGACTGCGTCTCAGTCGTTTAAAAGTGGTTCGACTGTATTTGGGGCAAATCGTTACTTTATGAAAGCTCGTTGGCTTGTTATTGCGTCTGTCTCCTCCGAAAAAAAGAAGGGAAATTATTGGGTTATTTTCCCAAGGTTACCCAGCAAATTAAAGTAGAGCGCCACGAGAGGACTTAAAAAGGCACACACTCGGCTGCTAAATGTACACTCGCAATTACTATCAACCCCACACTTACGCTGATAAGGTAGGTGATAATGGTGACAATCAAGATGAATAACAAAGCATGAAGTAATCAGAGCCAGAGATTGGCCCTCGTGGCGGCCAGAATTGTGCTAACAAGCTTCCCTGCTGAGAGACAGGCACAGTGTCCGGGTAAACGCAACGGGAAGTGTAATCAGTCACATCGCGCCTCGTGGGGACAGGAAGAGCAGAGGACAGGCTGCATCCTCGACAGCTCTCATTCAGGGGGACCTGAGCCCATCTCCACGTGAGCGTTAGCATCCTGATTGAAGTTAAAAGTTGCACACTGGCTACTTCAGGCAGCACAATCGACGAATCCTAAACAATTGGCATTTTTGTACTGTCGTTTTTGAGGCTTTTATTGGCTTTAATGTGGCAATCTTGACCAAGGCGTTTTCATTTTTTCTCTCCATTTATCAGAATCCAGACAGCTTTTCTTTGCCAATTGTTAAAAAAAATGCAACCTGGTCAACTATCCAAAATCTATTTATCTATTTTGAGATAAAATAACGACTGGGGAATACGAACAAAACCCAAAAAAGAATGCTTTCACAAACCAGGCCAACAGCATTTATGTGTTACCTTTTAGAAGCAATTCAGAAGCAAGTTTGAGCTGTTTAATTGGTTTCCAAGTCCACAGACCCAACCAAAGTTTGACAAGACTCAAGACAATTTTATGCACCTTTCCCAAAATTAATGCGAGCTTTTGAGACCTTAACACTGGATTTATTGTGTAATAATTTCCCCAAAAAGAATATATTTCAAGTCTAATCATTCTGAAAAAGGTGCAACACGCGTGTTTTTGACATGTTTTTAAAAAAGAGAGTTAAAAGAACACATAATCTGTTTGAGCAGCAAATTTAGGTCATTTGTTATTCATCCTACCTGGGAGGCAAAGTGGTTTTTTTAATGGGACAAAATGGCTGAATTATCACTATTATTATTATTATTATCATTATTATTATTATTATCATTATTATTATTATTAGATCCAGTCATGATACATCTTGTGATGTGTGTTCGTGTGTACTTTTGCTTCGCTTGTATTATTTAAACTCATTGCGGTAACTTTCACACCCATCCTGTTAGGATAAACTGAGGCTGGAAGATGTGATTCTGCTCAGCAGGTGGTGCCAATCCAGTGGAGCTGTGCTGTCAGAGCCAAACCCCCACCTCCTGATGAATTGCTCTGTTTACTGGAATAAAAGCTCCTTTGTCAACGGGTTGACGTTGCGCTTCTGTGCTTTAAAGACGAAGCTATTGCTCCGATAACCAAAAACGACACTGAAAATGCAAAAACGGTGTGTG
The DNA here is from genome assembly GCA_000180735.1 of Tetraodon nigroviridis. Classification (NCBI taxonomy): domain Eukaryota; kingdom Metazoa; phylum Chordata; class Actinopteri; order Tetraodontiformes; family Tetraodontidae; genus Tetraodon; species Tetraodon nigroviridis. Next base: position 736,129 of record CAAE01014566.1, read on the forward strand.
TTCTACGTCTGTGATTGATGCTTGAGATGATGTAGCACTGGTGGCTGGAAAGAGGCTGCCACGCACCGGTCCCTGCGGCTCGCCGGCCTGGTGGAGACAGAGCACACTGACAGAGAAAAGGTGCACGCAATCAAATTTTTACTCTTCTGTAATGCTTCTCTGCTGATTCTGGACTATTGCCATCCAATAAATATACCGGTAAACATAAACTAGTTCACAAACTCGCACACTGGCGGCTTTATAAATACTGCATTTGCCTGCATTTGCCTGCATCTGCTTGCAGCAGGAGAATAAGGGAGACTGAATAATTCACCCTTCTCTTGTTCAAACAATCATCTAGATTTTTTTGTGCTGCATATTTTATGAAATACATGAGTTGTAATATTTTTTGTACTCTTTTTTGCTTTGATTTAGGTGCTCTGATATCCTCCACGTATACAAGTGAATCAAATCGTAACAAAAGTAATGGCATTTTGGCATGTAACCAAATTTAGAGAGATAGCGGAGCCCTCAAGGCTGGAGAACTGAGCGTGTAAAGAATGGTAGGAGTTTTTAGTGGAGTCAGAGCCACCAGTTTATCTCCACCCACATCATCATCATCACTCTCTGGCCCTCGTTTATCAATCTAGAAACGTACACAGATTTGCAGGGTGCCAAGTCAGCTGATCTTGATCCATGTGGTGGCTGAAAACCATCCTCATTACCATCTTAAATATTCATGTTTTTTGCCATAGGTATGGTTCATAGATAAAGACCACGTTGTGTACACGACTCCTCCAAACAATTCATTAGATCGTAATAGCAATACAATTCCCAATTGACTTGGGATTTAATATCCATACATTACATTTATGCATCCACCTGCACGTATACGTATACCTAAATGCAGAAATATCATACTGTATACTGCATGCGTCACCTCACCCGACACACACACACTTTGTGTCCTCAGTTAAATTTCATGGCCAAGTTCTGGATGTTTGACTTGCGGTTCCCAGAAACTCAGCCTACCTAGTCCGAGTGTTTTGTCATTCTCTGGAATGTGACCCACAACTGTTTTTGCCTTCAGACACTCTGTTGTCTTTCCAGTCCTTTAGTCTTCTTTTCCACAATCTGCTACCGCTAAGGAAGCAACCACATTCTTTAATAAAACATTTACACGGTGAATCCACTGTTTTAGAAACTGCCTTCACGTGTAAAAATTTACTTATTGAAATAGAATAGAATAGAAACAAAATGTTCATTTTATTTTATCACTGTTGTGCCATCTGTGAATTCATGTTCATAGTTTGTACAACAGCTTAGCCTCTTTTACTTGCTAACACTATCGGCTCTCGCTAACGTTTATGCCCCGCAAAAAGATTTATTTGTTCTAAATCCCATTGACTCTCTCCATAGTTCACATGGCCACTATTCTTTTCGCTTCCGAACACAGAAACAAGGTCATGAGGCTGACTAATCATTAAACAGGAGGAGGAATGGCAGCACGTTCTAATGTTCTAATGATAGGAGACATCACAATGAACACGGAAATACCTGCCTTGTGACTAAAAGCAAGCTAAAGGGTTGTTTTGACAGCGCCACTGACAACGAGAGGACTAACACCCAGCTAGCGTGTCAGAGATCACTCTTAATTACCTTCAGCTAGAGCACCAGTGTTTGTTCCACACACTAATGACTTAGATGAGGATTAAGCACTTGGCGCTATGCTAATTAACCTGCTGGCATTCCCTCGGCAGTTTCCGACAAATAGCCATGAACCAGGGGAAGGCATTCTTTTCTCCTCCAAGTTTTCTTTTCTTCTGTCTATCATTTCAGTGTATGGTTTGGAGAGTAGCAGCCAGCAGGGAATGACTAAAATACTGCCCATTGTTAGGAGGTTTTTTTTTTTTGCACTGTGAGGTTACAGCAGGTAATTTAGAAATATAGGACATATAGTCCAGCATTTCTTTATTTTTCTTCTTTTTCTTCTTCTAACAGTCAGATTATTTTTAAATCTTGGCTGATTTTGGTATACTAAGTCAGAGAGTGAGGCTTTTTTTCTCTGGTCAGAAAATTAATTTTTTAATTTTTTTTTCTTTTCTTTTCAAGGTGAACAACTTAAGTTGCAAAGGAAATGACTGGCTGTCTCCGCTTGACCTTAAACGGAATGAGGTCGCGCTCTTTCGGCACTGATTGACTTAGTCTAGAACGAGGAGTCCTCTATATCTCTTTTATCAAATATTGCACACTTTGAACAGCAGGGCTCGGACCAAATCAGCCGGTGTAATGAAGTCTGAATGGAAGTGGCTGGAAATGGCTTCCCAAAGTCCTGTAGCTTTGGTCACGTTCAGAAGTCATGTTAACAAGGTTAAACTAAAAGCTTTTTAATGTACACTATTCGCTTTTGAAAACTTTATTCTTGTGCTACAACATTAGCAAATTCAATATCAGTACATTTTAGTGATTAACATCATCTGAGAGACTTTTTGTAGGTGTGGGTGGAAACCAAGGGAATCATCAAGTTATTCCTGTAGCTGGGAATAGCAGATTAATCAAATGTTTTTGTTGTGTCTTGACAACATTTTTTTTTCCAGACCTACAGTAATTGATGTATTTCTAATGTCTATGATCTCCTCTGCTGGACCGAAGGGGTTTCACTTTATTTGATGGGAGAACCTTTGGTGTCCTGATCTAACCTTCTCTTATCTGGACGAAGCACAACGAGCCCAACGCATTTAAACACCTGCTGGTTTTTTTTCCGAGCCGCTCGATAGTCGTGAGCCATTTCACCACCGAATAAACAATCGTTGTAGGTCTGCACTTGAAATTGAATTGAGCTTTCAAAAAAAAAACACATTGATTTCTTTATTTTGTACAGTGTCTCGGTCTGTTTTCTGGCCTTTTTCTTCTAGGCCTTTACTATTTATTTTGAAATAAGCATTTTGCTCTCAACTTTTTTCCACAGAGTCTCGGTTTTTACCGCATATTCAGTGATGCCTTCACTGACCTCCACAGACACCTTCTCTGTCAAACACCCACCCAGACTTTTGGCTGGAATAAAATATTCTGCTTAATTAAAGAACGCTCTTAACTTATATTCAATGCTCTTATAGTCTCATTATATGAGCCCATCGAGGTGCTAAATTCTTTGTGGAGCTCTCTGTGTGACATTTATACTCATTAATCAGAAGCTTCTGAGACGCTTTGGCCATACAGGCAATTTCGAGCACACGGACTGACGTTTGACACCTCAAATTGTATAGGCTGTTCCAAATACTCATATATACACTCACATTAATTCTCATTTTATTAGACAGTGGAAACCACAGTGGAAAGTGGATCAATGCACATCCTATTTGCCTAATGCGTTCTTGCAATAGGGTGAAATGAAACGTCAGTGCGGCCAGCGTAAGGAACATTTGTATTCCACGCTCACTGCAGGCTGACTTTTCCAATAAGAGGTCGATAAAAGGCTCCGAACGGGGCTCAGACGATTTCAGCAATAATTACATATTAACAAAAGGGATTTTGCCAAAAACCCATGTGCATATTGACAGGAGGGTTTTCTGCTGACAGATCGCTGCTGGTGACTTCATTCGTTATTTTACCTTTTTTCACAGATGCCGACCAACGTCGCTTAAAAAGAAATTTTTCTTTTCTTTTGCTTTTTTTTTTTTTAACCCGCCTTGTCAGCCGAGGCCTGTTGGCGACCACTTTCACCCTTCAAGACCTTTCTTCCGTCACCTGGTTTCCTCTTTTCAAACAGCTGCTAAGAGTCACGTGCCATTCAGACCCCTCCAGAGATTGTTCACACCACAATCCATCGCCATGAGGGCTGGCGGCGGCGCTGGCGAATGTCACGCGTCTATCATCAGACATCCAGCGGGGTCATTTTGGGTCGGAGGGGCAGTTTTCTGCTCCAGCGGGAAAATCAGACCGACTCAGGAATGGTTCTACCTCCCAACACCACAAATATCCACCCATCTATCTATCTATCCATCCACATGTCGGTTTACTGGAGACACCGGAACCTATATTAGACCTTGTGACCATATAGTTACAGGAAAATGTTGATAGAAAAACATTTATACTAACATGAGGTCTAAAATATGGCCTTCCAAAAGTTGTTAGAGCTTTGTACATGCCACTTTGTTTCAGTCATTCGTGTGTAAGCAGGAGTTGGAATTCTTTTTTTTTAAAAAAAAAAAAACAGATGATTTAGGAACGTAAAAGGCGAAAAAGGCTGTTCTCCGGTCGGAGATCCGGGAACCGCAGCGCCTCCTTCGCCGGAGGAAGGCGGCGGGCGTGGGGCGTGGGTACGCGGCCCAGTGACCGAAGGGCTCCGGGGCGTCGCCTCCGCCTGGCTCCGACCAATCGGAGGTCGCGGCGAAACTTTGTAAACAACTTCTCTCACGCTGTTTTCAAGCTGCTCCGCCGTGTTTACTACGACGCGTCGCGTCAGAAGACGCCTCGAAAAACAGGTGAGAGCCACTTTCCGACGCGCACTCTTCCAAACTTGGACTCTCTCGGTGCGCGCGTACGCGCGCCTGGCGGCAGCTCGCCTCTCGTAGTAGCAGCTGTCAGCACGAAAACGCGTCAAGGTGCATTTTGTCTGTATTTGCTGCAGGAAAAAAAAGGGGGGGATTTGGCTCTAACACGACGTGCGTGCGTGTGTGTGTGTGTGTGAGTGTGTGTGTGGGTGACAGGCGGGTAAAGAGTGACGGGTCCCACGTTTTGCTTCGTTTTAGGTGTGAAACCCCTCGTCGCAAGCAGCCGTTGAATTAGACTTTAGGGCGAGATTTGGAGTGCGTCGCGCTGAGGGGAAAATACTCTAGTTGCTTCCACTTGGGTCGAGTTTTCTTCCTCCTTTTTTCTACCGAGGTGTGCCGGGAAGCCAGTGTGTATTTTGCCAGCTTTTTTTTTTTTTTTTTTTTTTTCTGAGAGGCCCGAGCAGGCGGATGATGGCGCGGACTTTATTGGAAATCACTCAGCGTTTGGATGCAGGGCTGTGATTACGCAGCTCCATGGCTGCTAAGTGGAAAGAGCCCTGCTTCCAAGGGAATTCAGGGGGTGGCGGGGGGGAATAGCACTCCATCACTTATTCAGGTGGACAAGACAGGAGAACCACGTTTTTTGGGGTTTTTTTTAAGGCTCTGGAGGCGTTTTTGGGGTTCTTCTGCGTCACAGTCTTGGTTTTGGCCCCCTGAATGAGCAGTTCCTGCGCGTGCTTCAGCGCTGGAGGGTTCTTCTTCCTCTTCATCTTTAAAGAGAATGTACCACCTTCTGCAGACGTTCTCCATCGTGAACGGATGTGGGGTACAGCTTTGGTTGTGGAACGGCAACATCTGCGCGCTCCCTCAGCAGCCCTCCCCTGCTCATCTGAAGGAGTGGTTGAGGAAGAAGGGGGAGGGAAAGGTTTCCTGTCAGATTTGGCACCAACTCACATCTGTTGAGGAGGAGTCACTTCTTCACTGTAACCTCTTCAGGAAACTGATGCGTGGCCATTTTTTTTCATTTAGAAGAAATGAGCTTTGTGCAGGTTTGTCTTTGGAAACGAACGGCCAACCATTAGCCTGAAAGGCCGTTTTTGAAGCCCGCAGGCTTCTGAGATGAACGGGGCTGGCGGTAGCTGAGGGGGAAGAGTGCAAGTTCGACAAGGCTGCACCGGTGGCACCTCGCGTCGTTTCTTTGTTTTCGCATCGAGCCTCTCTCACACAGGGTTTCTGCCTTAAATGAAACACACTGACGTCATCACTTCCTGTCTCGCTGGCTGGAGACAAACACAACGTTTGTCAGCAGTGGCGAAGAAAAAAATACCACAACACTTTGGTTTCTTTGCTTGAAATGTGACGTTCAAAGATAGAAGATAGGAAAAAACGTTCAGGCTTGAACAGGCTCGTGTGTGTGGGCGAGAAACAGACTTGGTCACAGTGTGCATCACTTTTTTTTTTTTGCGTCAAGAATTATTCGCTAACATTGAGCTGATGGCAGGTCAGTCGCAAGGCTGATTTGGGGGGGGGTTTAACCTTTTATCTACTTTTATTTTGAGGACAAGACAATATTTCGGCAAGTTTAGGTCCTCGGTGCATTAGATGCATTAGATGCAACCTCCTCAGCATCAAGAATGAGTCCCCACCTCTCCTGCGGCTTTCACACCGATCAGCCGCCGAAGCAGAAACAAGATCCACCGAGATCCATCCAACTTTTTCGTCAGGGTTTTTGCTTTGGTTTGTTTGTTTCCCGGGTGCATTTGCACCATCCTCGCAACCCGTGCAACGACGTCTCCTCCTGCGATGGCAAGATCAATGTGCCTTCATTTAATGCGGCACCAACCTCCATGTGTGATTACAGCAGACAGCGACAGACCGGTCGCCCGTGCTGCGGAGGAATGTGCAGAAAGACAGACGAGCGCCGTCCTACCGTGGTGTTTGTGTCGTTTCCTCGGGTGTTTTCTGCCTCCAAACTCAAAACCCAGCTTAGCTGCATTGCTGCGAGTCGGGATGCACAAATAGGGTTTAATCTATCGCTCTGCCTGAGGTTCCTGATGAAGCCGGGCTGTCCGGTTTTCCTTCAGGGGCCAGATTCCTGCACCGTAAAAGAGGACAGATGAGACCGAGGCTTGGTCCTTCCTGGGACAACCCGGTGTTGCTGCACGTCTCCACGGGTCTGTCTACCTCCGGCTTAAGGTCTTTTGTTTGGGAAACTGCAAAGCGAGAATGTTCCTGGAATTTAAATGGTTCTGATGGGATGTCAGTACCGCAGGAACCTAGGGGGAGCTCTTCCAGTGCAGGGAGCCTTGAGTTTAGAGGAATGTTTTTTGTTTACAATGTCAAAAATTCTAACGACTGGAGGAGGAGGACGCCGTATCTGGGCAGCTAAAGTGGTCGGCTCTGAGCTGCTGGATGACAAATGTCTCGTGTCGTCTATTTTGCTGCCCTCACCATGAGCCCAGCCTCCAAATGCACGTGTCCGTGTGTCGAGAAACCCATTAATATTCGTTAAAGAGAAGAAAAAAAAAAGACACCAGTGCACCAGATTGTGATGCCATCAGAAGTATACAAATGAGCTTGATTGATTTGTTGTTAGCCTTTTCTCCTTTACCTGCAAATTACCTAAATGTTCTTGGCACAGAAGTGACGATAATGATCTTGTCATCTAATTAGAGCATAATGATGTAATTGTTCATTGAGCTCATATGCTAGGAAAGACAACAGCGTTTCCCAAACCAGCCAAGTGTTCATCACAGCGATGAGCATTTACGGTACTTTGAGCAATAGCGATGGGGCAGGCTCCAAAAATGACCAATGGAAAGATAATCGGATCATTTACAGGCCGTTGTCAGGACAACAGGTCATGACGAGGACGGTAAGGATTTGATTTTCTATTTAGTATGCTCTAGTGTCATCTGCATTAATGAATAAAGAACAATTACTGCAGGTAAAGCAACAATCAAACCAGCTTTAAAGGTGCTGGTTAAGGTTATTTTTCTTACTCTACAGTATTTGCGTGGCACATTGTTCCGCAGCGTGCCTGCTGAGGCTTGTCGTGAAAGTGAGCATGCAGGTCTCAGCAGGAAATGGTTGTTGTTGATTTTCTCACAGTGCATCAGATTTTACAGCTGTTTTATGACATTTCCTCCACATATTTGTTTCAGCTGCTAAATTTGCATTGACATGGTGATGAAAATACATTTGCATATGCACTGAGATTAGGTGTGTGTGTGTGTGTGTGTGAGAGAGAGAGAGAGAGAGAGAGAGAGAGAGAGACTGCACAATTAGGATGTAGTTGTAGATGTAGTGTTTTGCAACCCACGATGTGTTCTTACTTTTTCCAGCTGTTTTAACGCGGCTGTGACGGGTGTCGCTCACCGAGTCTGCCCTCTAGTGGCCAAAACCAGTAGTGCAAAATGGATGAACTCGAACTTTACTGCTCTGGCAGAGAATTTACTCTAACGATTATATTCATAAAAAAATGTTATTTGTCCCTTTCTTAAAATATCAGCACTCTTTCACTTTGAATGTAGACTTTGAAATACATTACTAATTGTACAGCGATATTATACTATACTAAATACTGTATTATACTAATAACATTAAGTGGATTCTGAATACATTATTTAAAAAAATGGTGATGTATTGGTATGATTTCAGATTTATGATAAAAAAATAATGTTGGATGAGATGTTTGAGTAGAAATGAGAAAGAAACGAGGATTTATTGAGGCGCGGCTGTTCTCCCAAACCACCAGTAGGGGGCAGCAGAGCTCCACCATTGGCGTGTATGTCGCAGTAATGTGCCATTTTTATTCTAAGTCTTTACTTGATGTACCAAAGAAGCATGATATCAGTTTTGTTAGTTAACGTGTGTTATTATTACTTTACAAGTAGAAACAATGACACTGTTGTAGGTTCCCAAAAGAGATCTCAAATTTTTATTTTTGCTTATTATTGCTTGTTTTCATAATAGCTGTACACAGTGCAATTTAAAAATATGTATTTTTGTTCATTTGGAATCATCAGAAGTTCATCAGAAGATCACTAAAGAGCAGAAACAAAACCAAAAAAAAGCACAATGCAGTGCTGGCTTTTTGGCGTTTGTAAACTTGCTTTTAGTTTTCCTTTTTGTTGTTGTTGTTGTTGTTGTTGTTGTTGTTGTTGTTGTTGTTGTTGTTGGTTGCCACCCAAACAGAAAACGTGATTGGGGAACTTTTGTCTGCGTTGGTGTGTTTCTCATGTACTCTGCCTGCACTGCGCGGTGTGTCCTTTAGGGGGCACTGCTACTCTTGTGTTGTGAGGTGTTTAGTGATGAATAGATAGTATTTCATTGAAGGTTTAGCTAAATATACCATCAGAGTTTGAGTCACTGACCTTCAACAGTAGGGACACTATTGAAATATTTTTTATCTGGTATTGTTATTGTTTTTATTCCTTTTCAATGATTGCTTGATTAATGATTGATGAACTGAACACTGTTGCTGTTGCTATTGGAAATGGCCAGGACAACACAGAAGGGGAAATAAAACCTGTTAAAGAGGTTAAAGAGGTCAATAATACACAGAGCTCTTTCTGAAGACCCGTGGCTAGAGGAAGGATGTAGTATTTTAAAATCTCCAAACATTTCTCTGAGTGTGCTGGAAGGAACTGAGCCATATTGTTGATTTGGTCGTCTGTGTTGAATGACTGGCTCCTGAGGGTCATTTGGAGGTTCACCACCATCTGTTTCTGGACTTTATTTCATAGAATACTTCCTCAGTGAGGAGATCCCGGTAAAAGGTGAGCTTTGTGCCGTTTTGCGAAGTGCTGTGCTTCAGTTCTTGGGCATCCAGTCAAAGAGAGTTTGAAGAAGATGAAAAGAGAACTAGAGCTTTAGCTTACTCTCACAACTGGAACATTGAAACAAGACTCCTTAGCATAGGTATGTGCCGTTCATCTAATGTACAACCTGATGTGTGGGTGTGAATGTGGCGGACACCTCCTTCATCCTGTTTGTTTTCCCTGGAAGTAATTGACATTTTCTCCAACATGTCACATCAAGATAAATGGCTTAATTTGTAAAGGCATGTGGCCCTAACCTGCTTAATTAGAACAAATAAATCCAGCAGACTGAGTAAAAGTCATTATCAAAGTTAGCAGCCCAATCAAACCCAGCAGGCCTGATCGACTGTACTGTTGATCCGCGCCCCGGTTGGGACGTGTCTGTCTCTTTCTGTTGTATCGTTTCTTCGTTTGCGACTGTAGCATCGGCTTTATTTTGATTAGTTGTCCACTATCTTCTGTCCGTGTCTGAACGCTGACCGTTTGTGGTCCGTCACCTCGTCAGCACCAGGTTCTTGTGGTACCACTTTGACAATGCTAACAGGGGCTACATGTAGCAATACAACATGACAAATGGAATCAATGTAAGTTTCACATTAGCGGTTGGATCATAGTTCAGTCCACAAAAGTCCAATTCACTACATCACCTCCCCGTACCATTACCGTCAATGTGACCGTGGATCAGGTCTTTTGCACAAGCTAACCACAACAATTTGAAGTCCCAAATTACTCATTTTAGTCTTTTCTGCTCATTTTTTCTTACATCATATTGTACCGTCGTGAGAATTAGCCGGTAAGTTCAGTTTAGCGGTTTTGGAAGAGGCAAGAACGCCTCGTCCCCCCTATGTGCTATTGCAGGGCACAGCTTGGCTCAGTCTCGCAAAGAACTTTTAAAAGCGAGCACCATGCCCTCGTTGGAAAGAAGGGCGAAGGCGGCGTTTCAAGAGACAGTCGTGCGCATCCTTGGAAGGTTACGTCGGTCTCTGTCTCCTCGAATTCTGAGCAGACGCAGGAGCCGGGAGATTTTTTTTTGAAACCCAAATAAGGTCACGGACTGAGTGGAGGGGTACCCCGAGAATGGGCTGCAAGCTGCTCCCAGCACGGAGGAACAACTATGGCCTTTGTTGGTCACCCTGCGGATCTCACACACAGCTAATGTAGACTTTTCCCACTGGCTCCGCCAGCAGCCTGAAGTCATTTAATGAAGTGGTGGCTGAGTTTAGAAGGAGTCAGTGTGCTCGCCGCTTATGCTGACAGAATGGAAAATGTCTGTGTTATGCGGCCAGCGACAGGAGGAGTGTGCTCTGATACTCACCTCTGCAGACACTCGCATACACACACACACACACACACACACAGAGAGCAGTGTACAGTGTGTAGAACATGAACAGGGACCCTGCAGCAGTTTAGATGGTTGTTTGTGGTGAGGTCCATCATCGGCCCCCAAAAGTTGGTGTTTACGTACGAAGGTGCTGAAATTTAAATATTTTCTGCCCAGTTCAGTAACTATATCTGTATCGTGCATGTGCTTAATGAGAGAGCCTAATTGTCCCATGAATTCTTTGTAGTTCCTTCATTGTTTGGTTGATTTATCAGGCGAAACCTCACCCTTCATGTCCATTTTAACGCTTGTCCATTAATCCTTTCTGCCATGAATGGACAGTATCTCTGTATGTATTTGGTCACACTTCTATTCAGATTGTGTCTTTTCATCTATCCGCGGGCAGATTGCAGCCTGTTTTGGTGTCCCATTATGCAGCTGTCAGTTATTTTCGAAACACTTGAGTATCATTTGCTTCAGATTCCGTCCCTTTCAATCGCTGCGTTTTTTCTATTGCTCGACCAGCGTACATCTAATTGATTGTGCATGTAGGCAGATTCATTCTTCTCTGCTTTTAAAAGCACATTGCTTTTTCTTTTTTTTTTCCATACTGGCCATAAGCCTTCTTTTTAAATCCACGGACAATGTGGTTTTGTCCATTTCCCAACCTTTTCACTAGAGAGTGCAAGGATTCTCTCTCTCTATCTCTCTCTCTTTCTCCCTCTCTCTCACTCCCTCTCTCTTTTTTCTGGGGGCATCTGGGGCGGGTCGGGGGGGGGGGGGGGGTGAGCGTGGTGCTCCTCTTGAAGCTCGATTGTCTGTCTGTAATGAACCATGATGTAAGATAACAGAAAGAAATGTAATAATTCATGTGGGACTCGGTGAGGAGCACGTGGCCAGTGGATGGCCCTGGCGGTGATAGCCTCCCGCCCGGCTCCCGAGACAATGCCAGCGTTCTGTCCGCAGCATTGGTCCCGCTCTGGTCCAGCAACCTTGTTGATCCCTCCTCTCGCTGTCCCCTCGGCTCTATTCAGAGTCACTTAGCGTCGGACGGTCGTCTGTGATCACTGGCATGCCGGTGGAAAACAAGGCCAACTGTCTCCACGGCCCCACCAGCCCCGGTGGAATTCCTTCGTTCTTTGGTTTTTCAGCCCTGGTTTTATTTGTTTGCATCTTATGAGACCTTTGAACGTTCTCTGAGTTTGTCCAGTGAAGGGATACAAGAAATTCCTCTCGTCCGTTTCTGTGAACAAACCTGGCTCTTCTGTGTCCTTTATTCACACCAGGAAAGACACACCGTACCAGGAACACCGCTCATCTGAGCGCTGGGATGTTTAGTTCTGATTTACAGCGATTACCTCTTGTCTTTTGCTCGTTCTTTGGTGCGATGTGATCGTTTGCTTTTGTTTACATTTTTCTGACTGTTACAGGGATCTGAAGGAGAACTATCCTAATATTTTGTAACACACAATGAAATTTGAGCCGACTGAAATTACTCTGAAGGACTGAGACATGAGGTGGCTCCCAGCCTTGCTGTAACCCATCAATATACCTTTTCTAAGAATGAAGTTTAAGAGGAGAAGATGTACCTGATTTTAATTACGTGTCCTTTCAAGACTGCGGCTGGTTTAGATTTCGCTATTCTGTGACAAATTATGGGGATGTTAGAGAGGAGAATGACCAAAGGCTTTACGCATAAACTTTGTTTGTATGCTTGGGCCAGTTTTAAGCTGTTTTCGCTGCAGACTTTCACCCACATCTGTGTAGTTTCATCTGCAAAAATGATGGTCCAAATCAATGCTCAGGGTGGCCTTCCTGGGCCCAAAAGACCCCCACTTTAGGGAAAAGACCTTCAGAAGTTCAGGAACTTCAGAAACTGGGTTGCAGTGCTGAACACTGGTACTCCCCAGCATTGTTTTTTCCCAGCTATTGCATGATGTGGGACCTCTTTTAACCTCCTTTTTTTTTTTTTTTTTTGCATCTCAGTGGTTGGATAGGCAAGACAGGCATCTTTATTTTCCTGTAACCTTATCCAACTGTACTCTGATGACATTAGAACCTGTTTTTTTTCCGTCCTCCGAAGGAAAAGCTGCCAGCTTGCTGATGATTTTTATTCTCCTACTCGGATAACACGCGGTTCAGCTTTCAATGCGAGGTCAGCAGCCACAGCGGGAGTTGCAGCATCACTGGGAGGGCCAGAGATAATTCTAAGGGTATGTGTGTGGCCATAACAAGTGTTCGTTTTGAGCTTTGTCTCAGCCTGTCGGCAAAGGCAGTCATCCAGACGGCGCAGCCGTCACACAGATGTACACAGTTTCGACAAACAACAGAAAGAAGAAGTAGACTTGTAAATAGTCCTCAAGATCATCGGTTTACATGTTTAGGAGTTTGTTAATTAGTGCAGAATGTGGAAAGCAGTTGCCAATTCAGGAAAGAGGCAAAAAGGGAGGGAATGTAGAAAGAAAAAGCACATAGCTGCAAAAGTTTTAGAGGTACAGTTAAGTAAAGAGTTCCTGCCCACTGACCCCTGGATTTGCGGCATCTAATGAGCAGACAAAGCTTATTATTTACATCAAAATAAAGTTCCAATGCATCTCCTAACTGAGCCCAATATAAAAAGGAATAAACATACTTTATGCATTTACCTTAAAAAGAATAGCATAAGTTACACAGACTGTTGCAAAGTTGAGGCTAATGTGTGACTATCGGGAAGGGGTGTACCTGTAAGGAAGCTTCAGACCTCTTCAGCAGGTGTCAGCGTTTGTCACCTCGCTGCACCTTGCATGGACTCCGCATGAATTTTAAAATGGAAAAGAACGCAATGTCATTCCTGTTGCACTCTCCCTGTCCGGCCACACCGTGGTGCTTTGTCTGCAGGAGAAAAATGGACCAGAGGGATGAACGCCACGGCCGTGGCTGCTTTGCTTTAGTTCATTCAGATGCAACAGGTTGAAGAAACGTCTTCGGTGGAGGGGACGTTTTGTACTGTGAGGGCCCGACCTCAAAAGGTACTTGGTTTGTAACTACAATAAAGACAGACTGGAGAAGGAACACAGAACTGTTATTAGAAGAATAATTCAATGATTCCGATTTGTGGGTTGAACTCTGGTGTTGTCAATGTAGGTGTCTGTTACAGTTTACAACTTTGTAGTCATTTTCCATCTCATTCAGTCTTACTCTCTAACATCTGCTCTCAGCCAGCCACCTGTCTGCTGTCAAACACAATATTAATGTACGCCATGCACTTGTTAATTATTTCCACTGAATGTAGTCATGTCAAGCTGAATATGCATAACAGGATTGTAAAGAACCATTTTATTAGAGGTGATCACTCTCTTTCTCCCTCCTCTCCCTCGCTTTCTCCGTCTTGCACTCCGCTCAAATGCTATTTGTCAGGTCTTTCTGTCCACTGAAGTTGTATTGTGTGTGTGTGTGTGTGTGTGTGTGTGTAAGTCTGGCGTGCCTCCATACACCAACCAGAGCGTGTTTCCCAGGAGACACACAGCTGCGTGTGCGAGGAGGGTGGCAGAGGGATGGTCGGATGGATGTAAAATGGGGAGGGAAGGGTGATTGAGAGTTAGGGGGGCATCAAGGGGGTGAAGTAATGAGAGGTGTTGCCGGGCAGGGAGCTCCCCCCCGGTTTGCCCCAAAGCGAGGCGAGGCCAGGCGGGTGGCATGGCAGCGGGGCCTCCTTGTGTCCTCATCCCCCTCCTTGTCCCTCCTGGTCGCTTTTTCGCGGACAGCATCTGCAGCCTGCTTTACATGCAAAACACACCCTGCAGAGAGGGCGTCTACACATGGGGCTAAGGGGAGCAGAAGAAAAGCATTCCTGAGGCTGTGCTGGGAGAGGAGGGAGGTGGGGCTCTTCAGCAGCCTCTCTCCAAGCCATGTCCCCCCCCCCAGATGAAGCCATGGGGGGATGCAGTAATGAGGGATGAAAGGATAATTTCACTTCAGATTATTTTTGCTTTGCCTCTCAAGCTCATTTCCATGCACAGTCCAAGCTATTGTTTTGTTCCGAGGAGAAGCAGCTTTTACACCAGACCTGACCCTGGCGTCGCCCATCCCACCCCTAAAAACTTTTGACATTATATTTTATTAAATATACAACAGCACTTTAGTCCAGCATTCTTTCCTTTTTTTCTTTAAATGTTTCTCATTTCGCTTCCATTTTAATGTAGCTAGCATTTAGTATAACTTACTTATTGCATTTTCCTAAAAAATTGTAGTCTTTCAAATTAAACGGTATTACACGTTGCTGCTTTTTTGCCTTAACCACTAACTTTGGTTACGCTAAAGCTGTCTTCAGTTCTAAAGCCATGATCTTCTTTTACTTTATAGAGCAAAAACATGTGAAAGCTTGGCGTTTCTTTTTCCTTTTGTAATTCTTTGTGCTTTAGTTAAGTCACATTGCTGCCCCGAAAAGGTATCCAAAGCTAACAAGTCGCTAGGGCTAATGAGTCATCTTGTCCAATTGTGAAAAATTGCGAAAACCTCCAAGAAAAGCATTTTCACAAATAGGATTTATGTCCGAGCACCTGATATACATTGAATCAAATATTTCAGCCTAATAGAACTGTAAAAACCGCAGCCTTGTGCTGGTCACATGTCATTTTTTTTTCAGCCAGGGCCACGGTGCCAGACAGCTTCTCTGACGAGCATTAGTAAAAAAAAAATGCCGCAGAGACTTTTTCCGGCTAATGCTCACAGGCATCGCAGTTAGCGCTCGATTTGACATTTTGGGCCAGTTTTCTCTCACGTCACGTTGAGGTCAGGAAAGTCTTGGCTGCGCGCGCTCTGTCAAGCATAATTGACTCACTGTTGAGACTCGAGGCCCTTGAGTGACGTTTCACGCTGGCGGAGAGGTCATCTGTCTTTGTTGGACCTGATGGGAAAAATGGGAAATATAATGTCAGCATTTTGTCATGTAGTTGGAGGGGGGATTTTTAATCTGTCACTTTCATTTAGATACGTATGTTTAGATACATATAAGTGTTTTTTCTTTTTCTTTTTCTTTTCTTTTGCTCTCCCTGGTCATGTATCTGGTGTCTGCAGTTAAAGGCTGTCATTTTTATTCAATGTACACGGAGATATGACCTTAACACTAACTCCAGACAGTCGGAATCTTCTTCTTCAATTCTCTGGAACAAAGCTGCTTTATGGGCCTGCCATATGTCACATAAATACCAAATCAAGTCCCAATGAACAGCAGCAAGCTTCTGTTTCAGCCTTCATTTTCACATGATGTTTTTTTTTTTTGTTTTGGATTTTTCAGTTTACCCTCTTGTTTCCCACTTCCTTGTTCTTTATTTAATCCTGCCGTTGAGACAAATCGTGTAAGACCGTGCTCTGTATCGCCGGCCGGTGTAATAATAAACTAAGGAAATGAGTGCTATAGCCTCGTCAAATGCTAAGGTTATTTATATCAGGAGGTAAATTGCTGCCTGGTCAGGTTTCAAAGCACAGGCTAACTTAAAGGAGTTAACTAAAGAACTAAATCAACCCTTAAAATGTCTTAATGTCAATCAAACAGATTGACAGATTGACAGAAGAGCCCCAGATTCTGTCTCTCTAATTCCCTAGATTGACTATAATAATATATTTGGTTGAAGCAACTCCTCGATGGTTAGGTTAGAAGTTTCTGTAGATGTGACATCAGTCTTGGAGTGCCTTTGACATATCCAAACATCAGTAATCTCTATCCTTGATTGACTGTTATGAAAACAAAGGTTCTTTCAGGCTGGACCTGTCTGAAGAATGACAGCATTAGTTATCTTAACACCTGGCGGCCTGCTCGCTCATCCACTGCTGCTATTTTGGACCAAATGAGGAACACAGAAAAAACATCTCTGTCACGCTCCGTGCCACATGTTGGCAACTAGTTCCGATCTTTACCAGTGCGCCACCAAAAGACGCGTGTTGAGTTGTACAGTTCTCACTGGCTCCACCAGGAACAATCTGTGCAGCATGTAAATGCGCATCTCCCAAACCTTCACGTGTATCTTGTTATTTAGATGACAGCATCCCAAAGGCATCCTCAAACCAGCAGAGGTGCAACCACAGTAGGTCACAGTAGGCCAACAATCATCAACAGAGCACGTCATTTGAAGTATTTTCATTTTCATCATCTGGAATATATATGTATGTGTGTGCGTGTGTGTGTGCCTCACTTAAAGTCCTATATGCTGAGTGCTAGGCTCTTATAACAGCTTTCTCCTGTTTACAGTTGTCAAAAGTAGTTTTGCCTCCTTTCATCGTCCTCCCCTTTAGGTCACCCATCTCTGACAGAAGATGAGATAGAAGCCACAAGTGTTCTCTCCCTGTAATTTTCCGTGTCTTAAGCACAGAACGTGAACATATGGGGATGCAGCTCTCCGTTCACATGTGTGCACATATTTGCTGCAAAATCACAAACTATCGTAACAAAGGAGCCTTCAGCAAGTCGCCCTCGACAGCCATCTTTACTCTGGTGAAGGGTCAACACTCAGCAGTCAAATAGAATTTAAACTTCAACAACTTTCAACAAGTTATTTCCATATTTGAAGAATCCTGGAAAAAAAATCATAACAAAACCAAGCCAGACAATAGCTCCCCCCAATTCCCAATTTTCTTCCAGCTTTGGTCAAGTAGGCCAGACTGCCCCCCTCAACCACCACCACGCCACTCCAACCCACCCACTCTGAATAGGGTGAAACCGTCTCCTCGCCCCCTTCCATCCGCCACCCTCCACACATACTGTACAACACCCCCTCAGCCAGACATCTCTGTCGTGTCCCAGCTAGCTAGCGGCTGCAGAGCGAAAGAACAGGAGGCCCCACCACTGGGCCAGCTGTTCCAGACCCCCTTGCCGCCCTGGGCCTCACATTCCCTCATTCAAGGGAGCTTTGTAGTTCTGACATCTTGGAACAGTTGAGCAGCTCAGCTTCTAATGCTGCTGTAATGGTGAGAGAGGGGAGACAGAGAGGGAGGGGAGAAAAAAAAAAAAAGAATGAGAACAACTTTCTGTG
>CAAE01014566.1:754572-765836 GCA_000180735.1 Tetraodon nigroviridis
TCCTTATTCAATCTTTTTTTGAATTGCTTTGTCATGAGGATCTTCTTGTCTTAAATAACAATTGAAAGCAACTAATTATAAGCTAACTAGGACTAAGTAGCCTTATCTTGAGGAGAAAAAAAAAATATACGTTTAAATACTATTTCTCGCCATAATTCTAGTTATGATGCATGTAAAAAACGATTTCTTCTAAGCAAGTTGTCGGAATTTAGGTTAGGGGGGATCGAAATGAAAGTTAGCTTCCAATTTCAATTTGTTTCATTCAAAACTCAATGACTAGCAGAAACTCAAAAAGGATTTTGAATGACTCTTCTCCCACCTGGTTGACAAAACATCCCTTTAAATTTAAAATATACAGGAACCAAATGTTTCATTAAACATTAACTTCACGATTAAATAGTTTACTTTCATCATCTGGCAAATTTCATTTAGTCACAGAATTTTGTTCTTGTGGATCTTCATTTAAATGGCACAGAATAACATTATAAGTATTGGACACATCACCTATTTAAACACGAGTGAAGGAGCATCTTTTTGCACATGCATCTTGGAGCTCCTGAGGGTTTTCAAGAGCCGGATTGTGTTGCAGGTGTGCCGCCACCTGTGTGCTAACCGTCAACCTTAGTTCCCTTTAAATTGCTTTGATCCACTTCCACCTCACCAAGTTCCACACCTTGACTCTCCTCACGCTGCCGCAAGCGCCATTAAGATAACTGCACGGCCAACCCAGCTGATAAAGATAAGCCGGGATGAGTCATGTTCCGGTCGGGTGCCTGTGCTCCGCCGTGCGTGTGGGTCTGATGCCAGACCTATATGTTCATATCTTCATGTTTGTTTTGTTTGTTTGTTCAGCCGTTGGTAGGCAGATGGAGGGACATTTGCAGGAAGTTTCCCTCAGTTAAAACCACATCGTTTTTTTAGAGCCCAACAGGCTTAGTGGCTACTTTCAATAGCTTTACTGCCTAGTTTATGCTTTAGTATAGACATATTTATTTTTAATATTTTACCGTTTTTGCTTACTTCAATTATAGCAATAACACGGGAACGAACTGTGACGGCTTTAAATTGTTTTTTGTTTTTTAATCAATAGTCAGGCAGCTTCTGAACAACAAAGCAACCGTTGTCAAGTTACCAAACAGCAGAATGGAAACACAGTGACGCAGTGAGGTCTGCATGCGCTTTCTGTTCTTGGTATTCATCTGTTTTAGAGGAATGTGAGACAACTAATGCTTTACCTCATTTGCCATGCATAGATACGTACATGTTCTCTTTAACTTTTGTGTTTGTACAAACCTGAGTAGCGTCACCCCATCGGTGACGTTACCAACTGGGTTAAGCACAAACCGAATTATGATTTCATTGCAATCTTTATTTTGTTGTCATGATTTTCTTTAATCCTAAGAGTTAATAAAAACTTTATACTGAGGTTAGAAGTGAAGTGTTTCACGGTTGGGCACAGGTAATCAAGCATGGCCGCAGGAAATGGTTGAAGATATGAATAATATCTGGTCAGCTCAGGCCTGCGCTCTTCACATGTTGGCTGATCTTATGCGACCTTATGACATGCAAGCATCACTGGCTTTCTTTACTTTTTATCTAGATACCAGAACTTGTTACTACTGTATTTGAAAATGATGCTAAAATGGTATACAAAGAAAGTTAGTGTATTCATAAAGTTCGGTTTTAGTTTTCTTGTAGTTTAGACCAGATCACCCACAAGAATTTATCCAAAAATTCTTTTCTGATTGATTTTGTTTGTCACTTTAAACTTACTGTTTACTTTAAACTTTCTTTCGCGCTTTGTAAGGTTTTGGATGTGTTTATTTCATTATAGTTGTCTTTGGTAAAAACCTTGGTGAATAATTATAAATAATAGTGAATCACCTATTTCCAACTGGTTTTTAAGGAAATTGGATTAATATTGCTCACATAAATCATAGTAAACACACATGCGCACCCACACACACACACACACACACACACACACACACACACACATCAGCGAAACATTTTGGAAAATTAGGTTTCTCTTTTGCGGCAAACTTCAATGTTTAGTAAAACCGTTACTTAACTAATAATATTAGCTGTCTTTGGTGTATCTCCTGTTGGTGACTAAACAAGAAAACACCCTGGAGCTTTTCTGCAAATTGACAATTGACTTTTCACAGAGGCCACTTATTGTCATTTCCACCAAGTTTTCCTTTTGAACCCCACTGATGGACGAATGCAACTGAGATGTACCGGTAATATTGTAATGGCTCAAAACGTTTGATGTGATGGAGCAGTGATGCTTAAGTTTGCTATTTGTTACCTTTGTTACTATGGTGATATTTAAGCGCAGTGGTTACGCAGCAATACACCCTATTTATAGTGTCGACATTGTGGTGAGTAACATAACAGCATCACGTAAAACTAAAGTTTGAAGCTTTGACTGACATCACATCTGCATCAGCCAGTCGTTTTTCCCATATTCTCTGTGAGAAGAGAAGTGGTGTGTGTGGTCATTCTGTGACAGTTGCCCCGAATCTTATGGCCTGAATGTGGATGTGGTCTTCAGAGACTCCCAACAACTCAGATTTTCAAGCCATCTGGCACGCTGAGTCCGCCTCAGCGCAGACTACCCCCTCAACCCCCTGCGTTGAGGCTGACGATGTTTGACTTGTGCATTCAAGGTCACGACCCTCAACTCATTTCCTTCCATGTGGCCATTCTGACAGCAGGGTTAAGTTTATATGATACCCCTGGATAAGTGCTACTTGAAAGTGCAAAGTTTCTTGATTTCGGCCCACCAAGCTTTGATACTCTGGTTTCTGGTGTGACCTTATTCCATCCATGCTGCCCTTCTGTCCATCTGGACAATCCCACACACATGCACGCAATATCATATTAGTGCCCAGCTTCCCACCCCAACAGGAAGTTTTTTAGTCCCTAGTTGGATTTTGTCTTCTACCATTAAATTCTGCATATGGTCTCTGGTCTCAGTGCTGCAGTTACACACAGTTTCTACAATAATGTCATAATTCTGATAAACCTTTTCAAGCTCTTAGAGTGCCAGGCTTTGTTTACAATAAACTGTCATGAATTGGTAATAAATATTCACAAAGAACATTTTCTCCGCATATTAATGCGAGGTCCGTCAGGTTGAACATTTTCAAACATTGGAATGGATTTTGTTTTTTGCAGCCCGTTATTGAGTAGCTGTCCCCCGAGAGCTGCCCTGGAATTCATTGAGTCTTTGAACCCCGTGCACAGCCGACTGCTTTCACAGACCTGAGGAATCTTTCAGTGGCCTTTGGTGCCAGGATGAGAGCATCAAGTGTCAGCCCAGTCTCAGGTTTATCGAGGAATGAAAAAGATGGTGTGTGATTTACCATGGGAGAACAAGCCTAACGCGTTCATATAGACTGATTCTGTGTGCAGACATGTGTGGTTGACCTTTATGCACCTGACACAAGTCTGCTGGTCTCTGACTTTGAAGACGGCAAGGCTGACCATGGCATTTCTCTCCTTCATGAAGGACAGCAGCTCATAAAATCCCCCACTGGTAAACCTGCAAGAGGGCACAAGCATTAATTATAATTAGGTTTAAAGTAATTGCATGGGCAGGTGCTCATAGTGGAGACTGGGTTTAAAATGGGTTTTATTACAGGTTTTTATTGTTGTGCGTGCGGGCGTACGTGCGTGCATGTGTGTTAACGTGTGTGTGTGTGTCTGTGTGAACAGCCATTGGTCATCCTATTTCATCCAGGCTTCAAGCATAAGTAATTATCCTAGTACAGAACAGCCTGTTTTGTGCAGTAAAGGAAAATTTCAAATTCGAAGGTTTGCTCTAAATGCCAAAACAGCATAGAACAGCTCACGCCGGTGTCAGATCTTAGAACGCTGAACATGAAACATGGCATAAAACTGACAGCAGACATCTTGTTTATGACTTATCTTTACAGAGCTGCACTTCAACACAACACATCAGCATAAAAAGTGACGAGCTGCAAGACAACGTCTCTAAAAGGTCCGGTTGAATTCATCTATTTCATCCTCAGCTTCAGGTTTCACTTGCAGTTGTTCCATATGCATTAAGTTGAACCGATGGCCTCTGACTGCCTGGTGTATTGTTTTATTTATATTAAGATGAGAACATCCTGTTTATCCATTTTCTACATCGCACATTTATTTGCCAAAACCAGGGCTACACCCTATTTTGTGTGACTGTTCACTTGTTTATACAGTTCACTTTTCTAATGTGGTATGGCATGCAGCAACTAAAAATGGAAAAAGCCCCATTTGGTTTTGATTTGAAGTGCATGTATGATTTTGGTTCACTGTTTGATCATGAGTTGGTCTGTGGCTTAGCGACAGTTTCTTAGAATTCTTTACCATTTACAACTAAAAGTAAAATGGTTTTATTTTGCACGTTTTCTTGTAATTTGTAGGCATCTGGGTCTAACCGGTTTAATGAATTAGAATTTAAGTTAAGTGCTCCTTTAATGTATGGTTATAGTCAAGTGAGCATGATTTACAGTCACTTTTCACCAAACATCATATGTTTTCTTTTTACCTAACACTACAGCACCACTTCCAGTGACAACGGTGGTTCTATATAGCTTATAAGATGTTGAAAGTTCCAAAATAGATTTGTTATCAGCTGTTAATTTATTAAATATTTAATATCAATGTTCTGCCAAAAAAATGTTTTTTAAATGCTTTATCATTGATGATCAATCTATAATTAAGTTGACATTGATTAAATAATGATGAGATGTGTGCTGACCAATAAAAAGCAAGAATATTAGTAATAATCAAATACATTGTCAGGACATGGCCTAAGATGTCTCACCTACCTAAAGTTTTAAAAATCTGATTACTTCAGATACTTAACAGTTGTATTTCAATGAAATACTTCAGTTTTTCTATTCTTTTTGTTTTTCAGATGTGTTCTAAATTATGAGTTTAGTTAATCTGTTGCTCTTTAAACCCCCCTCGAACACATGCTCTGAATGTCAAGCCCATCTGACTTGGTCAGAAGTTCAGCCATTCCACATTCTTGACCAACGGACTAAAGCCCTAATCCCCTTTACCAGGTAGTTCGAGTTGGCAGTGGAAGCACGAATTCCTGCGACATACCGATTTGGGGAAGTTGCTAGGGTTTGGATGGATAATTTGAACAACAATAGAGTCCTCCTATTCAAAAAAAAAAAAAAATAGGGTTTAAGTTCTGTGAGAAAGTCCTGGCACCAAAGAGATAGGTACCACGTGGAATGTGACATATGTGGAGTCCTTTTGATTTGAAAGCAATGGACTCTGTTAAAAAAGTGAGCCGGGTGATTTAGAGTATCCAAAACGGGGGGAAGAAACAGGAGTAACAGGCCCAATCTGGGGGGTACGTCTGATGTCAGTCTCACGACAACTCAGACATGGTCTAAGCATCCAGCCGGGCCAGACTATAATAACCACAGGCTGCGCAGAAGCTTACCTGGCCCTCAAACTGAAGCAGTGACCCGCCAGGTTTCTTTGCAACGGTCCACTGTCAGGGATCAGGATCAGGCCGACAAGAGTGACTTCGGAGACACAGAGGCCAGCGTCTAGCTCCTTTATCTGCCTCTATAATGCTGCCAAAGACTCAGGCCTCCACAGAGGTGGAGCAGCATTACTGACTGGTCCTGCTGCTCCTCTCAGACCCAGTGGATTAGTTGTGAAAAGGCCCCTAGAGAAAAACTGTGGGTGAACTACACTGGCCTGTCTTTGTCCCGTCTGTCGGACAGGCTGGATAGCTCTGACTTTAGCCCTCTGTCAACCAGACCCGGTGAAACCCCTCAACAAAAGCCATTCATCTGTTGTACTGTACATGCCAAATGGCTGGCATTCCTCTTCACGAGTTGTTTTGTAAGCCGCATCTGTCTGTCTGTCTGTCCGTGCAATTACAAGTCTGTTAAGAGAAGAATGGTTTCAGTGCAGCTGGGGGTTTTCTGCGTTTGCCGAGTAGATCTGATTAACCTCCCGTCTGCTCATTACTGACCAGTGGCCAGGCATGTTTTTAGCAATTTATTCACTGAGACACAAGATTAAGTTTTTTGCCTGTACAAGAGCTTCACTGTGCAGGGTCACATATTGCCTGTAAAGTTCTTTGTCACAGCACCTAAATTGTAATTACAGACATCCTACTTATTACATTAGACATATTTTATTAAAATGCCTTCATGTCATTTATTTCACACTTGTAATGTGTTTTACCCAATTACGGATCGCTACATCATACATTTCCAGAATTTCCTTCAATTGAATAAAATCCAGTTGTATCCTCACAATTATTATCGTCAAATATTAACTGTTTCTCGATAGATAGATAGAAAGATTGATTGATTGATTGATTGATATCACACGCGATTGTAAGGATGTGAGCTTGTGAACAGCTGGCAACACCTCATTCTTATTTTACATGAGGGGTTAAAAAAATAATTCAAAACAAAATGAAAGGAGCAAGTGGTGAATGGTTTTATTTGGATTGTTAACTCATACAACCCTACAGGACAATCAAAACACCACTCAAAGTCAAACCAAACTATTTACAAGGCAATAAAAGGATTACCCTAAAACTCAGTGGAAGTTAATAATGAACACAGTTTCTTTCTGGGTATTGTGGGTGTTATTGTGGGTTAAAAAAAATAAAAATGCAAACTTAAGTTTCAATTGTTCCAATTATTTACTGGTAAATATTAAAGATCAGAAGTGTTGGGGTAAATGGGTGTTGTGGGTGTTTTTGTGGGTTGGGGAGGTTGTAGGTGAGGGATTAGGTTTATGTTGTTAATGTTATTTAAAAGTATTTTTTATGGTTAGGGGGTGTTGGGTGTGATATTATTGGAATTTGAAATGTTGGATAAAATGTGAAGGTGGGGTATTTGTGGTAAAAGTTTGGGGTTTTGGGTGGGGTATTTGGATAGGGTGAGAGTAGAAGGTATTAGTTATATTTGTTTGGAATTTGAGGTTGTATAGATAAGTTGATTATAAAGTTGGTTAGGTGGATATAAAGTAAAGGTTGGAAAAAAAAAAAGTTAATGTCCGTGTCAGGCTAACCACCCGCCCATCTAATAATGAAAAAAAAAAAGACATTTGTGCATTTTTCATGTGTCAACCAGTCGTTCACAGAGCGTGCTATTCCCACACGGTTAAAGAAAACGCTGCCTAGAGGTCGAATGCCCATTCCCAACCGGCTCACCGTTTCAGTGGCTGGAAATCCCCCTGTGCACAAAGAGGCCAGATATGATACCACAGCACTGCAGGCAAGGGAGGGAGCAAGGGACAGTATTGATACGGCAGGCACTTTTGTCTGGGAAAATCCTTAAGGGAATGCAAGCAATTGTTGGTAATTGTATGGGGCCACATTCAATCCCAAGTGCTGCCAGTATGTGTTACTGGTCTTGAATTAGAGTGCACTTGAAGTTTATTATTTTGGTTTTGTTGTTGTTGTTTTATGGAACATACCATGAGTCAAATGTGACATCTTATGTTCACATTGCTTGGTAAAAAAATATCTGACACTATTGCTCACACACGCAAAAATCTGGCTGAATAAATGCAGGCCTTCATGCACTCATACACAAATGTGAATTTGAAGGCAGTTTACATTTCTGGACTCGTTCCCGTGTCCCCTCACTTCATGAAAGCATGTGCTCTCCTTGGTTGACTTCCTTTAGCCATTGTTTGGAGACAAAGTCGAAGAGGATGCTGGCAGCATGAGTCCAGCAGAGGTGCTGATGAGAGGGCTTATGTTTTTCCAGGTGGGCTTCTCAGAAACCTAAGGTGCATTTATCAGTCAGAGGCTGCCCTGTGTCACTAAATGAGAGAACGTAGAGATGATGTAGCCACAGAGATGGTTGCAAAATGAAGCTCTTAGTAAGATAACATGGTTTGACTACACTTCAGAAAAAAAGGGGGGGAGATGTACGAGCCCATATGCATCTACTCACCACATCATATTTCCACTGCCATGAATGGGGCCCTCACACAGACAGCCCCCATTCCTGTCAGATAGTCGGAGCCAAAACCTCTCACAACACATCTTCTATACAATGCTGAGAAAAACACGTTCTGGGTTTTGCACCAAACAGAACCCTGGGGGAGGTCTGTCTGTGAGAGCATGCAGAGCTGCAGAGAGAGCAAGAGACAGAGAGGCCGGTTGCTTTTCTCAGAAATCCAGAAGAGCGTCGTATTACCTTCAGCGCTTCATGTGGTCGAAAGGTCTTTTCTTGTCTTCAGCAAAACTAGTTTCACTTTTGTTTCTCCAGCTTCGCTTTGTTCTGCTGAATATCACAGAAAGACTTGTCCTTCTATTAGTAATGGAGATTGGAGCTTCCGTAAATATGAAAACTACCTGGCGTGCTTCAGAATAGCAGCTGAGAAGGCCCAGAACCACCTGCCCCATGAAAGTGCTCAGTTATGTTAACTGAGACATTGAGACAAAACATGCACAGGTATTTAGAATTATTGCAACAGGTTGTGTTTTCATTACAAATGAAAACACTATGTACACAATTGTCCAGTAATATTAATGATTTTTTTTTTTCCATACAGTTTGACATTTTATCTGCTGTTTGAAATCAATTTATTACTGAGGTACTTTTGTTTGTTATCTTCTCCCATAGCTCAGACTTGATAATAAAGAAATAGGTTATCTTGGTTAAAATTTGATATCCTTTTACAGATATTAGACGAACAATGCAAATGTCTCAGCCCGTGTTTTGATAATTCTT
The DNA here is from genome assembly GCA_000180735.1 of Tetraodon nigroviridis. Lineage (NCBI taxonomy): Eukaryota > Metazoa > Chordata > Actinopteri > Tetraodontiformes > Tetraodontidae > Tetraodon > Tetraodon nigroviridis. Next base: position 763,317 of record CAAE01014566.1, read on the forward strand.
ACAGCACTTCCTTTTACTTTGTGAACCCTCCCCAGGCCAACATTTTAGGGGAATTTTCGGTCACTGAGCCTATTTAAAGCTGTCATTTGTATTTTCTCTGGGCTAGTATAGCCTTTTTTGACAGCGTGCGTATCCATTGTTTTCTCCACAGCATGCAGTGTTGTCTGTGGTCTGTGTTGGTCATTGTCAACTAATCACAAAGGGGTTGCATGCCAGTTAGAAGAAGCCTGTCAGTGGGTGGATGGATGTGTTTCATCTGCTTCTTTTGACACCATAGGCTCATCCGGATTCTAGATTCACTTCCTTTTATTGCCATTTAGTCTGGTCCTTCCTCATCCTTTTGACTATTTGTTCCTTTGGTCCAGAGCCAGAACAAGTCAGTGCTTGCTAAAATAAATAGAAAGTTTACAAAGTGCCTTCTAAACACAGGGATTTCAAAAAGGCCGTAGCAAAGTGAATCTAAGGTGGGAGCACAATTTACTCCAGGTGAACTTTTGTTCGCGTTGAACTTATTGTATTTACCACCGATTTTGTGAGTAGTCTGAATCTCACGTTTATACATTTTAACAGGAAAAAAATAGTAATAAAACACCAGAAAAAAGGAGACAAAATTAGGAAGAATGCATTGATATCTAATTTATTGTTGCGGTTCTTCCATGGTGGATGTTCTGAGTGCCTGCTTAAATGTGTAGACCCTCTCAGTCATTGTTTGCACTAAGGGGTCCCCTTTCCAGAAGGAAGCCTGTCTAAATCAAGGTACTATTTTGGTTGAACACTCCCATTGTCTGCGAAATGGGGACAGCTGTCTGCCTGGGCTAGAGGTCGCGGGGTGAGGAGGAGGAGGGAAGGAACGATGTGAAGCTATCATGCTACTACGCATGCTCCTGCTCTCTTTTCTTCCGGTTCCAGCTCTGATCATTCTGAGGGTCCTCTGTCCCCTCGCTGAGTGTGCACCCCCAGCCCCAGCCATACTTTGAGACATGTGCAAAGAAAGGGGCATGTGGCAGTGGTGAGGCGGCTGCTCTCTTATGTAACGCCACCTTTCCTATCAGGCGCTGCCCTCTGTTAAAGATGCCATGTAGCACTGAGATGCAACTGAAATTTGACAGCAAAAAGCTATTTGAAGAGAGAGATGGTTTCAGGATTAGGCCACATTTTAGACAGTCTCTTTGGTTGATTAGCTTCAGTGATGTTGAATCTAACAATAACCTTAGGAAAGGGTGGGATGACATGATGAAAAGAGGGGAATGTCGGTCTTGGACTTTTTATAAATGCAGACGTAAATACGGAAAGAATGGAAGAGGAACGCTCGGGAAATGTTCACTGTGTATTCTCGACTCGCTTTATGTTCTTCATAGGCCTTTAAATATTCACCATGATAAGTTTTAAAGTTACCTTCTGTGTTTGATTTCAATTTTTCTGGAAAATGCCACAGACATTTCCAAGACAAGCTAGGTAGCACTTGTGCAAGAACACTTAAAGCTTCAAGGCGCAACTTATGCTTAAAAAAAAAAAAATAGAAAAAGGGCGGTGACCTGGTGTATGTTACGGGAAAGATGTTCTTGTTTTAGTTTTACTGGTTTGCAGGTTTTGATGGCTGCATCCTCCCCAACTGTCAGAGGCCCATTCGCTTTTTGGTCCCTTAGAGACCACAAGATATATTGCCTCAGATGGGTGTCTATATATATATTCATGTATATATATATATATATATATATATATATATATATATATATATATATATATATATATATATATATATATGTGAAAGAAAAGAAAAAAAAAAACACCTCATTTCCCAAATTGCAGGGTTTTCAAAGGTTAATGCTGGCTAGTTCATGTTTCATCTTCAGAATTATCCAGGGTAATTATCCATTCTCATTTTTAAAGAAACGCGTTAATTAGGGATTCATTATAAAACAAGTATAATAATGGTTAAAAAACAAACAAAGAAAATGCTTTTGGCTAAAATATTGATTGGAATCAAAGGTCACTGGGTACAAATGCGTGTGGGCAGATGTGTGTACAACCGTTGCGTCTCTCAACAGCGTACAAGTACACACAGCAGCTTTTACCCTGTCTTCATGGGCCTCTGTAGAGCCGACATTCATACCCATGCGTTCCTGTTGCTGAACCCTTCTTGCTGACTTCTCTGGCTGAGCCACTGGGCCAGCTGGTGATAACAACACTTCCTCCTCACTCCCCTTTTGTGCTTTGCTGTTGTGCTCTTACCATCTGCAGCAACTGGCTAGGGTCAAAGCGTCATGTTACCCACACAACTGGAGACCCAAAGATCCAGAGACGCCACACGTACACATGTGGTTGTTACAGTTGTGTTTGGAGGAGTGTGGAGAGCAGAAGAAGCCATTTATTGTGTCTTTGGACTCACACAGGCAAGGTGAGACCAAATGGCAAAAAGTTCCTGGAAAGAAATGCACAGATGTGAAAGATTTAATAGGAAACACTGGGAGTATTTAGTGACGTAGTTGTCGGCCAAAGAGAACTCTGTTTCCAACGAAT
>CAAE01014566.1:783081-798598 GCA_000180735.1 Tetraodon nigroviridis
TGGGGGGGAGGGGGTGGCTGCACCGCTGTCTCCAGCAGTGCTTCCGGGGTCCATGCTGCACTTGTCCCACTTCCACTGCCTGCACGCTTTCTGTTCTGCTAAAACAATGATGCCCTGCCACTCATAGAGGGCGCTAGCGAGGCCGCAGCTGCTAGGAGGCACAAAGGAAACACGTGCTGCTCAGAGCCACATGCAGGAGCAGATTCTGCTTTTACAAAACGGCAGTTTTTTTCCTAAGCCAGTCATCACGAATAGCAGTGGGTCAGCACCATCAAAACACAAGTTCTTCAAGGATTTGCCTGCCACAGCCACATTTTAAAACGCTCCGTCCAGTCAACCTTTGTGTGGTAGATTTAATGTCCTCGCTTGTTTACGGCACCGTTTCACGCTTTTGCCCGAAACTGTGCACCGCCTTATGTAAAATGTTATTGCAGCCCAGCTCATGAGAAGATTTGCCAACATGCTAAGTCAAATCTAGAGCTGTCAGCTGTTCCAATATATTGCTCCGCACAGCTCATCACACCTTGCACCTTTTGTTTCACATCCTTCTCCGGTAACCAGAATAGTCATCCTGTTTGCTGACTTTACTTCAGTTTAGCATAGATTGACGGATGAAGGCAGTTGGCTAAACAGCATATTTACAGTATCTTGTCTGACCCACCCTTTTTATTATGAGTCACACCAAAAGCAGTTAGCACAAGGTCAACTGTGACTGAATTGAAATTTAGAAAAGGCAAATGTTTTTTTTTTTTTACATGCCCTTTTCTGTTTTGACTGGTACTCCCACTGTCGTTGCAAAGATAAAATCGTTTTCCTTCTTCAGGAAAGCTAAACTTACTAAGGTGTGGGTGCGATATTAAAGTAAGTGACCTACCTTCAGATAGGTGGTTAATATACTGTTATATATTGTCTAACATATTGGCTTCTGTTAATGAATGATATACTTTCTTGTATTTTACTGTCACCCATGAGCAGTAACACCACAGATTTCAAACAAACTTTCCATCATTCCAAACATGGCAATTATCAACCAATCACATGGGAATCAGTCCTACTCCTGTCATGTGCTTGTATTTTGCCTGGCACACAGTTAAAGTTTAGTCAGATGGGAGTTCTTCTCATGAAGCTCGGTCACAGGATTTTTTCACCAGTTGTAGGGAAAAAAAAAAGAAAATCTTTAAAATTTTCCTAAATGGAAAAAAGAAGCATTGGGGGGTTTTTTTGCCAACACTGAATATTTGGTTGAAAGGCCTGTTTTTGTGTTGCTTCTGTGCAACTAAACAACTGTAGAAGTGTAAGATTTTTTTTAAATTGGACATCCTGCTTGTTTATTATACCGGGGCTTTGTCAGTGTATTTATACGCACTCAAGTCTTTGTGCAACCACTTCTGACATCTACATCAACATTCCAGCAGGTATATTAATGATGCGTGTTGTTGTCTTTGCTCCAGAATTGCTATTTTTATCTTTCTGGAAAACCCGAGATGGAAATATGTAATTCGAAAGGTCTATTGAGCATTTTTAGCTGATTGGAAAGTGGTATATAAGCACATGACATGATAAGCATCTGATAAATGAATAATGAGACGTCTATTGTAAACTGATGCTAATAATAGTTTCAGATTACTAATATGTCAGGATCAGTTGGTGTTTTTAGATAAATTACTTAGCTCATTTTAGCTCAAGTCTCTTGATTTTAGTAAATACAATTTCAGACGTGAGTCACTGTCAAGAGCCAATGGAATAAATGAACATGTAGTACTGCAACAGAGTCTAAGTTTCATTTGTTAAATTTGGAGGGGAAAAAAAATAGTGATCAAAAGCAACGTTTGGTTAACTAAACCTATTGGCCTTAGGTAAAATATAAAACCAGTGTGTCAGAATATGCCAGCATATTTGGTGTGTGTTCAACTTTTGTTTGGTGATAGTAGACTTAAAAAAAGGAAATAAATACAGATTAAGCATGCTTCCTTAAAGGAGTCGGCTATTTGAGGGAAATTCTCTTTAATGATGGGAAAAACCCTTGTTTGTAACCTGATATGGGCTGGACCAAACATCAAATGAACTTGAATTTCTTTACCTGTGGACAAAACTGTAAATTGCATAGTCCCCCGGTTATAGTATACTATTGTGTACTAAATTAAATATTAGCGCAGGAACAATTGTGTGCAGGCACCTGGGCATGAAGAGAATACTGGTTATTTTCCTTAGAGTAAAGTCCTAGTTGCTGTTCTCTACTTTGATGTTGCCTTGCAGCGATGGCTGCTTGTGGTCATAAGTACGTGCTCCCCTCTTAATTTGTCATTTTGAAGCTTGCTTTGTCTAAAAGTTTCTTGAACATCACGGATGAGTAAGATTTAAAAGCTACAGTATGAACAAATTTGAGGATCATTTATCACTCTGACATGTGACTCTTACTTTCTCAAAGCCATACATTTCCCTGGTGTGCAAATAACCCAATATATGAGTATTATAACTAAGCCAAACTAAACTAAGTTAGAAAAAAAAACTATAGATAGATAGATAGATTATTTTTCAGGACTTTCATTTTCTTTATTACCATACTGGCCAGTTATCAAAAGTAGGTTATCAAAGGTGACGTTTCCGGATGCTTGAGCTAATGAATTCACAAAGTTATTTCTCATGGTTTTACTTTGACTTCATATTGGCCTTATGTGTGTGTACGTGTGTGTGTGTGTGTGTGTGTGTCTGTCTGCATGTATACCCTGTACTTCTGATTTATTACTTAATGTGTTTCCAAAGGTCCCAGGTGCTTCAGGCCCAATGTCCTCTCTCACTTCTGTTTGCATACACAGATGTTGAAGCTTCCACCTTCGTTACAAATTCTACAGAATCCCACAAGTTAGAATGATACAAGCTTTCACATTTTTTCTGAGTTTTTATCTGTGTGTGTGTGCATGTGTGTGTAAATGAATGAATGAGCTGCAGCTGTAGGAACCATTTGTCAATATGAGCAGATGATGGATGAATCGGAAATAAATATTATTAAAATAAACTGTTGGGTGATGCGGGTGCCTTCATCAGTGTGGACTCTGGCTCTCCCCCACTGATGCAGCTTCCCGCACATCTGGCTTTACGAAGATGCACACCCCGTCGATGCAACTGACACAAATATTTACCAAGGTCTAAGTTTGTTCATCCATGAAAAAGAATGTCCTGTGCATTTCAGTAGGACAAAACCTCCGGAGAGAGACAGACAGGCTGGTTTGATGGGAGTGGGGATAGTGACAGATGGGCAGACGCGAGGAGAGACAGGGGGATGAGCTGGCGATGGATAGACAGGCAGAAAGAGAGCAGAAGAAGGGCAGAGATAAGGACAAAGACATCAGTCACGTTTTGTGGGGCTTTTCCCCCTCCTCCCCCACTGCTGGTGGACCTTGATCCAAGCCACACAGCCTCCACTGTGTCATGGTGTGTGTGGCCCTGTGTCTGTGTGGGCCTGCTAGTGGGGACTTGACAAATCATGACTCAGCAGAAACAGAGCCGGTGCGTGGATAGAGCAGGGGACTAGCCTCATTGTTGGGGAAACTTTCTTGGCCAGTCAAGACAGAGCGGAACATCTCAGAGCAGCTAAAAGAAATAAACTTTGGTACATATACGGTTGCAGCATGGAGAGAACATTTATGTAAGTTTAATGGAGTCATTCGCGCTAACATCAAATGGTATTAAAGCCTGCTGGTTCACATATGTAACATAGAAACAGATGATAAATGGCGTCCCATTGTAAATGAATTTAGTGACAAACCGTGGTGCCAATGACAAGAAAGTTAGTGATGAAGCATTTTTTTAGGCAATGAAACTCGAATCTACAGCATAAGCAGTTATTGGTTGGCCAAAATATTTGAAGCAGTTAAGGGGAGGAACAACTTCCCATCTAGGAAATTGCTCTGCTCACCTGTTGCAGTGATAAATGCCAGGATAAGTGTGGGTAAGGTTCAAGAGTTTCTTTTGAGCTGCCTAATTTTTAAAGGAGTTTGGCAACCTGTGGACAACGGCGCTGGACATAGGATGGCCTGGGGGTTGGGGTTGGAATTGGGTTTAGGTTAGGGTCAGAAAGGTTACTTGGAAAGACTGGAATTAGCGGCTGAGTAATACATTATGCCTTAGTCTCCCTCAATGATAGAAGTACAAGGATGTGTATGTCTGCATGTGTCTTTCTGTGTCTCGTGTGTGTCTGTCCGTGTCTATGTGTGTGTGTCTGTGTGAGTGAGAGAGAGAGAGAGAGAGAGACAGAAACACTTGCACTTGCAGTTCCTGTTTAGAGAGATCTGCTGGTCCTGGAAAACAGTGTCTGGTCTTATCTCTTGTGTTTTATGTTCCTAGCGAGCCAGGGGCACAAGCAGGCCTTTGTGGCCAAGAGGTGGCTGGTCTCGCTCCAGACCGCACCATGCAGCTGTTCACCACTGCTGGCTGTGTCCAGTGTGTGTGTGAGTGTGTGTGTGTGTGTGTGTCTTACTTACTGTGTGGGTACATGTGTAAGGTTGTGTACAATAAATATGTGTTTTGTATATATCTATGTATGTATTGATAGATAGATAAATGATAGATAAACAGATCAATAGATAGGCTGTCTCCTTTGCCTGAACCCACTGCGAGACCACCACCGACGCCACTCATAAGGCGCAACGTGCGTGTGACCATGGAGGACTCTGTGAAGGAGCCATTGGAGAAGGTAGCACAGAGCCACGTGCTGTGTTGGCAGTTGAGTGTGGAGAGGGCAAGAATGTGGCCTCCAGACTTCAGGTTTTTGAGCATGTAGGGAGAGAATAAAAGGGTGCAATGATGCATGATTTGGGGTATTAATAATACGAGGCAGCATATTTTCATTTTTAAGTACGACTCCTGTGGCCTTTCTCCACGTTTCATACATTGGAATGTTTTTTGTCTGCTGTATTAGTTTGATTTTGCCTGGTAAATTGACAAAAACCACAAAAAAAAAAATTGTAAGAATTATTGCCAGCATTTTAAAACCATTGAGTATGATCTTTATTATTCTAAAGGTGTGCCTTTGTGGTCATTTCTATGTTTATAATTGTATATAAAAATGTTTGATCATCTATTAGAGTATAAAGTGACCAGTCAGCAGCATCGATATAAATTGTGTATTAGTTTGGGAGCTGCAATATTTATAGTGCTGTTATAGTAACAGGCGGAAGGTATGTTTTCCCTGATTTTCCAGAAGGTTCCTTATTTTCCTATACACATTAGAAAAGTATAATTGACAGTCATTATTCATTACTTTTAATCCAACATTGTTTGAGCTCAACTGATAGTCTTTCTAAAACACTGTTGACTTGAATGAAAAAGCCTGAAGAGCAATATTTTCTTTGGCTAACCAGGTTTGCCTTGGCATCCTCTGCCGCTGTGTTTACGCCTGTTAGTGTCTGTTACTGACGCAGCGACAGCTGGCAGGCAAAAGGCAGAATGAGACTCACCTAAAAATCCCAAATATTATCAGATGAGACAAAAGATCGTCGCAGAAACTGTGAAAAAAAAAAAAAACACCTCCATCTTTGTTCTTTGGGGAAAGACTGAGCTACAGCAAGGAGACAAATTCATTGCACACGTCGGGGGAGATTCCTTAACCAGTAAAAACATGCTGCTTCCACTGCAGCCACATCAATCTTGTTCTCCCACATTTGAAAAGCATCGCCTGAGACGACCTTTCCCCTCTGTGGCCTTGTCACTTCCTTTTTCTGGTGGCGTTTGACTCGATTGGGGGGAGGGGTGGGATGGGTCAGGAAGGTTAGCAGGTTGAGCTGCCGGCACAGGTTCATGTCTTTAGTAGCCTGTGTGAGGGATCGGTGGAACGCAGAGCGGAGGCATGGCACTGTGTGGGGTCGCTGCAGAGTTAGTTTTTACTTATTTCTCTTACAGAAAACTTCATAGTTCAGAAACTCAACTCAAATATTTGTATTTTGTGCCCTAGAAAAACAGAAAACAGTCATGATTGACAGCAAAGCTCAGATTACAATGGCGCAGCTCTGCTTCTTAATTGCTAGTGAGTAATCTCTGGAAATAACGAAAAATGGGTGCACCCAATACATCCGTCCTGTTGGACATAGAGTTGTGCAGCGCAAAGATAAAGTCTTTACTCAATAGCTGCAACCAAATAACCCCCCCACCATTTTATTTTCCTGAGCCATAAATTGATCCAAATACATTTATTTAAATGTACTTTAAAATGTATAGGGGTGCAGATTCTAGGATTTATTTTTCATAATGCTTTTGTTCTTCACTATGGTTTTTCTTTTTGTTTTTGTAACCAGAATGGAGTGAGTAAAGTTTTGCCGTGGGTCTTTAGGTTTAAGTAGGAGAAATATAAAAGACAGAACACACAGCAGCAAGAAAGGAATTCAAGGTTTTGTCCTGTGAAGTGCCTGGAGCTCTTCCCCTCGCTCTCCTTTTATTCTTTCCTCCTCCCATTCTTGCCTATTGGTTTTCTTTTATTTCTCCTTTATCTAGCCTCTTATCTTTGATCGTCTGAAGCACCACGGCATGCACGGTGCAATTGTGCGTCCTCAAGCCTTTCTAAGCATTCATGTCCTGATTTTTGTGAAGGAACATCTGCCCAGCCACACAAAAGGAGGACAAAACGGGGAAGGTGAATGGGCACGACACCGTAGTCTGCCAGCAACCCACCCACCCAGGTTGACCTGGGGTTGAAGAGTTAGGTGTACCTCCTTAAACAAATGCTGGGGAGACTAAAGACTTGACTGAAAGTTACATGCGGCCTTTGCTTGGGTGGCGACAGGATGAGCTGTTTACTTAGGCTTTTGGGCTGACTCACAAATCAAAGTGGGTGTCAGAATGGAGAGATTAAGGAACCACAATTGCTTTGGGATTCTACCTGCACACATGTCTCCTTGTTGACACCCACCTGGATGAACTGTTGACATTGCGTAACACATGTACACACTGACAACAGAAAAACGTTGCAGCGCACAGATAAAATGCAGCTGTTTTCCATCAAAGGCTTGGCCAGCAGAGGCTGTTTGAAGCACTTATCAGTGTAGCATGACAGGCTTTACAAAGAGAAAGAGGAAGCTGCGGCTCTGTTGTTCACGCTGGGAGATGATATCCACTCGTTATTAATAAAAAAGTGTAAGATATCGTCAGATCAGTAGATCAAACCTCGCCCTTTTTTGTGCAATATTTTGTGACAACATTTTTCCTAGATGTAGTAGGCATTTTTTTTAGGTGTGGAGTGAGACAGCTGTAGCTCAGTTGATAGAAGCATTGTCTTCAAAAAGCCTTGTGATTCCACACCTTTGCCCCATTACCCTACCCTAGTTCTTTCCCTTGTACTCAACTTGAGCCTTTTCATCTTTTTTTACTCATTTGTTTGGCTCCCAAAGAAAAAGAATATTTTCAACTGCATCCATCCTCAATGCAGGAACGTGCAGCTTTCACGCACCACTTAATAATTTATCATCCACATTCCAGAGGTGCCATGGGTGCATTGTAGAAACAAGACGATATCTGTCTCCTAGATGGTGGGTAATGGCGGGTGATTCAAAATTAATGCATTCATGTACGCATTGTCAAAAGACTTGTCCAAGACACATTTATGCTGCTGATGGGACAAACGGGGCCTTGTGTTTGTAGTCTGCATACTTCTGCACGCTTTCACATAGCTGAACGAAAAGGACAAAATACCATCGTATCGCTAGGAAACACAAGGATGGAGGCTAATTTAGAACCAATTTCTTTGGCTTTACCTGCTCCTTTCCCACTCACAGCCTTCCGTGTAGCTTTTTTTTAGGTATTAGATTAGCCTTTACACAATTCAGACTTAAGAAACAGAACCTTATTCCTCCAACTTGAAGCGCCCTACATGCTGAGGTGAAAGGTTTCACAAAGGGCAGATTTAGTTTCATTCAAAGGAAGCTTCGATGAATTAGCTGTTCATTTTTTCCCCCGTTGTGATAAACGATAAGTACTGGGTGCCAGGAAAGGAAATTGTGATTTAGTTGGTACGGTACAAAACCAGTTTCATCTAATTTTGTGTGTGATAAACTTTTACTATAGTCCCAAGAGTTCATTTATGTCATGTGTAAGATCTTTCTGTCCTTTCATGGTGTCTATTTTCACACATTTTATTGCATGTGTTTTAGGGGCAAGATGTGTAAACGGACAGAGGTTCAGCCTCAGGAGTCGAGCTCAGGTAAGATGATTTCCTTTCTCACACTGAGGACACGTGAGCTGCTGAATCAGTTGCGCGCCTGAGTTCTGTTGTATTTCTCTGTCTCCACCTGCCAGATCTGAAGCCAAACTCAAACATTCAAACTCTAAATGAATCACAGCTTGTGCATAAACTGGCAAAAGATATGTCAGCCGGTCGGGTGGTACATGTGTACGGTCAGAGAAAATAGAACATGATATTCAGATGTTTTAAAGATTTACCGACTGTCTAAGCGAGTACCCCTCTCTGTTAACGACAGGTTACAGCATTGCTTTGCTTAGTCTTGTTTTGATTGAAACCAGTCTTGCTGGCTTGTCTGTCTCGAGTGGGAGCCTGAAATGCTTTTGTCTGCCTGAGTCTTCTGTCATCATTGTATTTAAAGAGACGAGAAAGAAGTGGAAAGTTTTGCTCATTACTACCTGTGTGATATTACTTAGAGATGCCAGTTAAAGTATTAATGTCTGCAGTTTTTGTACAAACCTTGGCTGATGTTCTGTTCAATGGGCCTACATTTTTTGGTCAACTTTACAACTGAAATTGTAAAATGGAAGTAGACCTTAATGAGGGAAGGACAAGAAGGAAACAGCTGTTGCGCTTTTTGCCGTCATGTTCAGTGTCACAGAGATCTGATACCACAATGATTTCTTTGGTATTGTAAGCCCGCATGCTTAATTCCTGTAACTGTTGGCTTCATGCGGTTTCTCTGCTTCTCTCATTTTTAACACAATGACCGATTGGCTTTATGAATTACAAATTAAAGAAAAAAAAATCTATCAAACGATCAAGCGGAGTTCACTTGTAGCACGCTGACTGTCCAGTGACACGTGGCTTTCACGTTTAGAGCTCTGCATCTTTCACAAACCTATTTTCATGGATTTAGTGGGAAAATTTGTTTATTCAGGTTCTGCGCTGAATTGAGACACCATCATCATAACACAGAATAACAGAACATTCTGCTTATCGTATTAGAAGGAAAATACTGATATAAAATACCTTTGAACCCAATATATCCCTTTATGTTTGGATATAACAGCTTAATGTGTCATAAAGAGAGTATTTAGGCCTAATGCTTAAAACATTGAACAAGTTAGCACGGGCCTTTCATTTGATCCTTGTGTTATTAGCCACCTCTAAGAACCTATAACTATGGTACTGCTTTGCACTCACGACAGTGAGGAATGTTTTTCAAGTGTTTCTAAGTGTTGATTTTTGTGCTTTACATTAAATTGACACAGTGTGACAGGACCGAAGGGCTTACGGCCTAGTCCACGAGGACAGGGCATTTCTGGGCCAAGTGTGCTTAGGGTGACTCGACACGTTCGACATGTGGTTGGCCGTTCAGCGGCAGAATACTTGTGTTCACAACGGTTGCCTGGTAGGATTAGTGCTTTGCAGCTGCTCCACTCCTCACAGCTCACCCAAAACTGGGACTATTAGGACTAAGGTGGAGCTTACTGGACCATGACTCACTCAGCCTTAGTAGAACCTCAGATCTGCTGGCATTCCTCAACCAAGGTTGTTGCACTGCAAAGTGTCATTTGTGTGTGTGTGTGTGTGTGTGAGAGAGAGAGAGAGAGAGAGAGCATTTGTGTTTGTGACACACAAAGAGATGCTGTCTGTCTTCCCATCATTCTGTCACAAACCAGTGTGCACGTTATCCTCCATCACACCGTGTGTGCCACCAGAACCTGCTCTGACAGCTGCTCTGGCACACAAAGCCATCAATCTCATTCTCTGCCTCTTCTAATATCAGGCCCTCTGTTCTGTATTTCTGTATTTTTTGGGGGTGTTACACTATCGTATTTGGACTGTTTTACTTAATTTTACATCTCCATCTTGAAATGACCACTCCTCTAAATATTTATGCAGATATCACACAAACATCGTTCACATTTCTAAATGTTTCACTGGACTCCTTCATGTGTAAATGTGTGATTTAGTAGATTTTCATAAGTAGTAATCAGCAGGGTGGGAAGTTTTGATTCCTCTTTGATGTCACATGGACGTCCTCGTGCACACAGCTCAAATATATTTCTGACTTCTGAGGCCATAGAACATTTGAAGCTTTCAGTGTCGCTGACACTGCTCCAATTTTTCAAACAGTGGCACGCCAAATGTAACGTCTAAAACTTGGGTACATGTCAGTGACTACAGGCTCATTAACTGCCAGCAGACATGGCTTCTGTACTATTCCTGATAAAATTCAGTCACAAACACTAGTGTTTTTTTGGTGCTGTAGTGAACTAATATTAGACTGATGCTTCACCATCAGTGAGGAACAGAAATAGCTGTAGTAATGTAAGTATTATAACCTTCGTCACCTAAAAGGGAAAAGGCAAGGTCTGTCCTTCCCAGAGAAGATGGTGGGAAGAATCAATGACTTCCTCCATCATTCTCCCTCAGGGGACACAGGGACAAGGTCTCTCTGGTATGAATGGTCATCCCCAGATAAATTGGGTACAATGCCTCGTAGCGTTTTCGTCTTGCCGTGAGAATATCTTGTTTCAAAAGAACGTTATACATTCCCTTGCTTTCCTGTTTTTGTTCAACTCCCTGTGTTTTACGGTACAATGGAAGACGCTTGAGTGTCCCATCAGTAGACACTTGACACTGTATCTCTGACAGTTTCCTCTGTCAGCGCTCTGACGCTGCCAATTTCCCCCGAGCTGGGGTAAGTATCAGAGCGTCATGTCGCAAAAATACCAGGAGTAAAGGGGACACACCTTTTGCATTATCCTGAAAGATGTGTTGCATGTTTGCTTTGGGCCCAGGCGAGCCGTTCGCCCCAACACATTAGTCACAAAAGGAATTGTAAATACAAAACGCTGTTTTTCAATTAGCTCATAGTTTACGAAAAGGACAGGAAACATCATGTAACACTTCAGTGTATTGTTACTGAAAAAGGCGAGCTGTTTGAGTTGGGAGAAAGTTGTTTAAAAGAGCTTATTATGAAAGTGTAGTGTAACTCCATGAGACAGAAACAATAGTGCAGTTAAATTGAGAAGTGTATTGTGCCTTGTGATTTTTTTTTTGACCTCTCAGAGTTATTTTTATTATTTTATTATTTTACCCTCAGCTCCTTTGATGAGTTCAATGCCCCAAATAGGTTCTCCAAAAGGAGAGCATGGGAAAAATACTAGCGGCTGGGAAAGAACTGATTTCTCAGTGCAGGGCATTGTGGGATACAGAGGAGGTTGCTCTGAGAAGAAGGAACGTTGGAAAAACGCTCCTGAAAGCACCAACATCGGCAGAACTAACTCGCTGCAGTTTTTTACCACGGGTTCATGACTGGGACTGGGAAGATGGGATCTGGCGTTCAGTGACAGCCAAGTGCGCAGGGGCGAAGAGGGTGGTCACACTCGTTTTAGAGTCGCCTGCTCCGGTCAATTTTAAATCCCCCGACGTTGGCATGGGAAGGAGCGCCCTGCATACCGACATACCATGCTGATGGCTGCCCGCCAATTAGTGAAGCCCAAGTGGTTGAGCCCACCCAGGGATGCGGACTCTCTGCTGCCCACCTCCTGCCTTCCTGCCCAGCCCTGGCTGTGGATCAGAGGCAGGCCACATGTCCAGGGACGGCAATCATGATGGCCACCGCTGTGCCATCCCTTTCATGCACCAATCCTAGAGTGCAATTTTGGTAATGCTACTTCCTGCTGATAAGTTTCAAACAAGCTCTTTATACTTCCCCCCCCTCCCCCCATCAAAGTGCTCTAAAGGTGAGGGATGGTCAATGTGTGCTCTTTATCATTTTACTCAATTTTTGTAACTACCATGCCATCCTCAGTTTGTATGTATGCTACTCATCAGAAGTATTTATTATTAATGAAGGCAAGACAGGAAAAAGTTTGGCCGCATTATTTGCACACAACCACATCTAGTTATCCACAAAGCACAATTATGCCCTTCATCGGGCCCTAATTGGCTTAATCAAGGCTTTATTAGGCAGTCATTTTACTCACCCAAGACCTTGTAAATTGTTTCCAGCTTTAAAGATCGTTACTGATATTGATGCTGCATGGAAACGTTCCCGAGCTTAGAGGTCGCCCATTATTTTTCTGAGCTCTTTTGAAGCAATGTGCTGTTTATACTATGTTTTTATTATATGATGACCGTTTTCAATGAGATTTAATGCCAGATGTAAAGTTACATAATTAGCACAGTTGTGCCACTTTTCATAACTTAGAAAAAAATAGAAAATAGCATGTTCCTTTTTATGGCATTCGTTCTCTTCCAAGAATGTATGACGTAAAGCGGTAACAGCTGAGCAGAAAAAGGATGAATCTGCATACTCGTGGGAGTCCATATCACCTCACCGCCTGTCTCCATCTCACTATCAGTTGGAGAAAGACGGTTTTTGTCACTCGGGAGGGCGGGGGGCCCAAGCACAAGTTTGGGCATGCCCATGTGGCCCTCTGATACTAATCATTCACATATTCAGACAGGAAAATTTTTTTCCACTGTACACTGAGTTATCTTTCCCTACCACACACGCACCCACCCACACCCACCCTCTTGAGTACTTGAGAATAATGAGATGGCACTTTGTACTCATTCAAACACATAAAAGTCAGAGGATACTGACTGTCTGTCTGAGGCTCACCTTATTCTGATGTGTGTTTCTAATTTTTTTTAATGTATTTATCTCTTGTGGGGATATCTATTGTCTGCAGTTTCTGCAGTGATACCAGATTTAAACATGGTAATTCAGCATTATGTACAAATGTTAGCTAGCTTTGGCTGAGTAAGTCTAATGATTATTCCCTATGTATCAATTTTATACAGCAGAATGATTTGGGCCCTTGAACTCCTGTTAGAAAGCATCAATAACCAGTTCTAGAAAAAGACTGAGCATCTTCACTCTTGGGGACATTATATGACCACAGATACAAACTCTTGTTCATAATTATGAAACAAATTTGCACAAGTCAGTGCACATCTGTGTACCTGTGGGAATGAAACTGACCACTGTTGTGGTCCCAGGGCATTTCATTTCCAACACCATACCCACTGCCCAGCTGCCAGTTTGCAACCGCTGGCAAGACTACCAGAATCCACAGTGGCTGACAGTTGAGAACATGTTGTGTGATCCTTCTTTGGGGTGATGGTGGGGGGGGGGGGGAATCATCTTTTTGAGTGTTATACACTGTGTCCGTGGGTGTTTGTATTTTGGTATTCAGTTCTCCGCCTCTATATAGTCATATTTTCTCACTATCTCTCTCTGCTCTTTTGCCAGGAAAAAAAGAAATGGCAGTGAAATTCCCCTTTGGTCATTTAGCCCAGATTCAACACTGCAGGCAGGCAGGCAGCGTCGAGGCTGTAACTTACCAGAATGTAAATAGAGCAGTGTTCTTCACATTACTTCATCGCTTATTTTTAGTTGCCGAACAAGAGCAGGCAAGGCAAGGCAAGGGTGTGCCTTCTGGGGCCCCAACTGTAAGTCTTATCAGCTGAATACACAGAACAAAGAGAAAGAAAAAATTATAAATTAAACAAAACAATAATGACACAGTACAGGAAGTGATGTTGTTGATTTATGGGTTTACTTTTAACTGTAACTGGCAGCCGATGCTGCTTTTTCAAACATGGTGGAGCATTGTCAGGGCTGTTTCCCCTCTCCAAGTTAGCATATAGGTTTCTGGCATTCAAGATTACACAATTTTTCATTTGCATACAGAGGTGTTCTCTGCCAGTCAATACACTCCCTGAGCAATATTCCAGCATCCGCAGAGCCACAGAGTAACTTGGTAGTTTTGCCTAAAGGATAATCAGCAACGTTCTGCAGGTGAAGCTTTAAGCACTTCCTTGATTACTCTTTGGCGTCCAGCTCATTCCCAACACAAACTCCTGTGTCGATTACAGCTTTCACCAGGGCAGATATTAAACGGTGAACAGTGTTTTTGTTGTTGTTGTTGTTGCATGACAGAGTTTCTGCCATCCACCTCCAGCTTAGACCAGAAAATACCTTTTTCCAACTGAATCTCTAATGCACGTGAAAAGTCTTTATTCCTGAGCTTCAAGTTAAAGAAATTCATAGCTGCCAGTTGGAAAATGTAGTGCCTCGCTGCCTTTATTTGAGTCTTTGGCAATCCATTAAAGGTTACAGATAATGTCAGATCAAATATCTCATTAGCATAATGCTACAAGATGTGGCTTTGAAAATTACCAGCAAAGCCTATAGTTTGTAGTGCACGAGCAGGCTTGTCTGGTTCTATGCACGGAACTTGTCCACACAGTGTAATGCTAATGTGTGTTTGTCTACATGCACCTTTGAACGTCTCACTGTATCAAACCCTCCATGTTCGCTACAGTCTCTGAACACGGTGACTCAGATGAATTGCCACTAAAGTAAGCTGTCACTCAGGGGTGAACAAGGAACTCACAGAATCAGTGACTCACACACGCACGCACACACACACACACAAGCTTGTAGCTTGCAGGCTAGATGTGAATAAAACGTGAATCCCTTTGATAAAACTTGATAATAAAGCAACAAACAACTTGTGTTTCAGCGTTGATGTTAGTGGATGGCCATAAATGTGTGCAAACCAGCGCATGCAGACACATACACACTTGTGTTTGGCCTTGTCCTTTTTCAAACAGTCCTTCTATAGTGAGAGGCTCCAGTGGAGTGGATCAGCCCCAGCTAAGACACCCTTTCACACTTCCTCCCTCCCTTTCTGCAAACCCTTCCTTCTGTGTGACCGCAGGTCCTTCCTTCCTTCCTCCTGACACAGAGGCCTGGGGGAGTCACAGGGGAATCAGGATGGCCGGATGTACCGCGATCAGACACACACACACACACACACACAGACTGACTGACAAGGACCAGACATGCAGACAGGAGGATGCCGTCGCTACTGTAGACTTTGGATTCAGTTCTTCTCCTGATCTGAAGCTACAAGGAGCGTGACATCATTCCTGTTTCGTTAGGACAACAGGAAGGCAGAGGGAGACAGAGAGCAAGAGGCTGCGTGGGCGAGAGGATGAAGAAGTATGAAGGAAACAAAAGAAAGCATGTTCATTGTTCTGACAGAGGTTTGACAATGCATTTGAGGGTGCATGCCTCCACAAGCAACTGACAACAAATGCATTGAATGGATTGCTATATAGATAGATAGATAGATAGATAGATAGATAGATAGATAGATAGATAGATAGATAGATAGATAGATAGATAGATAGCTATCCATTCCATGCATCTGCTGACAGTGGCATGGGGAGGCACGCACCCGCTCGTGCATAGACGACCGACTGACGGAGCATTGCTCTTGCACTCGGAGACATTAGATGCTCATTGCGCCCTTATTC
>CAAE01014566.1:807900-840733 GCA_000180735.1 Tetraodon nigroviridis
GCATGCAAAGAAGTATGGTTGTGCATGTGTGTTCATGCAAGCGTGTACGTGAGGTAGTCAGGGTGTGCATGCCTTTTCCTGTTTGTTTGTGTTTCAGAAAAGAGAGCCCTGGCAAGTCACAGAGGTTAAGCCCTAACTATCTGAGTCATTGGTGAATGGTGGAGGTCTGGGATCGAGGCTTAGTGGAGGAGGGGGCTAAAAAAGATGGAGAGAGTGAATGATGGAGGCAGGGCCCATGCAAGACAATTCCCCTGATGTTGGGTCATTCATAGACACAGGAAATGCTTGACCTCACACCCTGAGAAATGTCCACAG
Source organism: Tetraodon nigroviridis (assembly GCA_000180735.1). Classification (NCBI taxonomy): domain Eukaryota; kingdom Metazoa; phylum Chordata; class Actinopteri; order Tetraodontiformes; family Tetraodontidae; genus Tetraodon; species Tetraodon nigroviridis. Next base: position 808,216 of record CAAE01014566.1, read on the forward strand.
CGGTCCACTTGTGTTAAAGGTGTAATTGAGCATAATTAGGAGCTGGCAGAGAGAGGAATGGAGGCGGACTAGCGTGCCCCACATGCCTTCCTTCCCCGTGCCTGCATTAGTCTGGCAGCCTGCGACACACTGGAGCCAAACGTGCTGCACAAATTTACAGCAAACACCATCCCAAATCTGGCAGGGAAGACTTCCCAAACAACAATAATCCTTTCAGACCTGTGGATCATGGATGTTCTTTATGAGCACTGCTTCTCTGACTTTTCTTTTGTTCTCTGTATATCTTAATTTATCCACTCTTGAAACGAGATGGGAAGTGGTCAATGAGGTAACCATGGTGGATATATCTGAGATTAAACAATCAGCTGTGTCTCTTTATTTGAGCCTTTTTTTTCGCTAATTTTGTGAAATCACAGGAGAGCATCAAGTGATGTGCGCGAGCATTTCGTAATGGCTAGGTCATTTCTGGAGAACGAGATACCAGTGTCTTATTGAAGCCCAGATGGTACTCTTTAGCATCTGTTTGAAATGTGCCAGGCCTTAACCACTGAGGTGAACCCATTTGCTGCAATTTGAGATTATAGACTTTAAATAAACATGGACAGCATGAGAGCTCCCCAAAAGCTCAGTGATCACCCTCTGATAATAGGCTGCAGGAAAGGTAAGAGCCGTTCCTCCCTGCATTTTTATTTTTTTATATCTTTTATTTTGATTTTGATTATTTTAGACAAAAAGTGCCAAAGCTGTAAACTTGTGCTATATTTCTAAAAAAAAAAAAAAAAAAATAGGGTTAGGTCAAGTGTTGGTTTTTCTATTTTTAAAAAAGAAATTGAAAATGTGCAAATGGGCCGCTGTAACAAGATGAAAGACATCAGCATTTAGTCTTTGGTTCCCTACAGAAGCTCCATTTGTGCTTCACACCCCCTGGGACTTCTTCAAATCGGCTGGTTTCGCCAAATTATTCCCGTTTTTTATTTCGAAGTATAGCAAGACTAAAACTGAGAAGTACCGGCATCACTGTGAGATTTTGACCGAAGGTGATCATAAAGGCTTCACATCCCCGTCCCACTTCTTGTGTCTCATGTCTTGTCCTTAAATCTAGCCGGATATTGTTTGAGCATCCTAAGGTTGGACGTGAAACGTGAACTCGCAAGCAACCAGCTGCTCAGCTTCCTCAGAGAGGGAACAAGAATGCACTTTCGTTCAGGCCCTTCATTCAGAAGAAATAAAGCGTTGACCCCGCATGCAGGGGCTTCAGCGAGAGTAAAGCTTTTTTCTTCCTTAAATATCATAGGGGGTTGAAGCTGTGGGGGGAAAAAAGAGCTTTGCACAGACCCTAAGAGACCAATAGAGACATCACTGTCATCAGTAGTAACGTAAAAGCGAGACAAAGAAAAGGAAGCAATGAAAAAAGGGCCGAACTGGAAATGGAAGGAAAGAATGTGTGATTGGAGAATATCGCTGCAAGAGGAAAACAGCTAAGCTCATCAGCAGTGGAACGAGGAAAACCTGGCAATATGAAAAGATCTCGCAATGGTGGCCTTGGGGGGGAGGGGTTGGGGGCCTTAGGGAGGGGCCGTTCCAAAAAGTCAGTGATCACTGCAGGAGGTCTGGAACTCTGACCTCTGATCCCAGAGCAGAGCGGATGCCACCATGGTGAAAATGTGAGAGGTGAGGTATGCGAGCCCCCTGAGTCGTGGCGGAAGCCATTCCTCTCATGATGAATGGGATGTTAGCATTGACGCAAATTGGCCCATAATAATGACACAGGGCCCGCTAAGCACACAGACACAGAGTGACAGAGTGGGAAATGTGGAGTGAAAAACCAGGCGGACGGAGAGAGGGGAGAAAAAGAAGATGACCGGGGGGAAGAGATGAAAAAGTCCTGAAGGAAAGAATTACCTAGCGCAGCGGGACAGGCAGAGCAGGGGCAGAGATAGATTTATGGCTCAAGGTATCTTTGCTGTTTTCTCTCCACTCTTCCTAACAGTGGGATTGCAGACGCCTGGTCCAGAGGGCACCCTGACACACATATACAAACACACACACACACACACACACACATGACATGCGCTCAGGTCGCGAGAGACAGCCAGTTGGTCTGTGTTAACTTTTCATGCGGTTTATCCTCTATGATGTCCCCTCCAAATTTGAAAACGCGTTTGCATCACTTCACGTTACATCACCAGCCACGTGTACGTCCTGCTAAAAATAGTCGCAGACTTTGTCATCAGAGTCGAAGGAAAACTCTCATTTCTTTTTATAGCTTTAGCCAGAGACAGCACGTTGATGAATGCTTCTCTCTCTCTTTCTTGCTGTCTCTCTCTCTCTCTCTTTTTCTCTCTTTTTTTAACTCCACCTAAACAAGGCATCCCTCTGTCTTTAAGGAAACACATGTATTAGATTAGGCATGTTGGGAGGCAAGGGTCACACTCCTGTCAGTAATTGAAATGCGATTATGTATGAGCTAACATGATTACAGGGGTGAGGGGCTGGAGGAGAGGGGAGGTGATTGAAAGGTGAATACCATCCTGTGATGTGCGGCTGCTCCTTTATTTCACAGCAGACATTCCAGAGGTAATGGAACATGAATGAGTCTGCCGCCTTCATGCCAGTAGAGAGAAAACAGTGAGTTCAAGCCTTCACAGTTCCCAAAGTAAGGCTCTCGGGATTACCTAGAATGGACTACCTTCAAGAATTAAGCACTGGCTCCAGGTGCTAAACATCTCTGTGTCACTATAATCGACGCAGGACGAATCTGATATAATGTAAAAGTTTTTGTGACGTTCTACAGACGCATGCTTCATTGGAAATTTAGACGGGTGACACTGACAATAAAAGGCCAGTGCACAGATGTACAGCTGGGGGATTTTCTGGTTGAAGCAGATCTGTAAGAATAAAAGGAGGAGCGTGCACGTCCGGATCACTCTTTGAATTCTTGGTAACTTGCCTTAATGATACACTGTTAAAAATCAAATTGTGTATTACAAAATATGTGTTACAACCTTTTTTTTCTGCATTGGTAGCAAAAACAGGGCCATCGATAGTGGACTCCATGGGTGCTGCACTCGTACTATCCGCCTCTCCATGTGAGCCTTGCTCGTGTCAGGGTTGTCTGAAGCTCTTTTCAATCTCCCAAGACCTGAAAGTAGCCCCGGTCTCTTAAATGTAGAGACACAGCTGTACTCTCCAGCTGTTTTGTTTAAACTCTATTTGGTTTATGGACTTTTCTAATTTGAAACATGCTTTACAAGAACCGATGCAAAAAAGACCAGAATGAGGAACCAATGAACGTCAAGACTAAGCGCAGCTTCCAGGCCTGAGAACTTATCCGGGGTTTGAGATCTGGGTTTGCCGAAGTCACGGATCCTGTAACTTTGCACATTGTGGTATTTATGAGAGGATCATCATTAATATTTGGCATCAGATGGTGTTTTCAGTTCCACTTCAGTTGTGTTTTTTATTGTCTTTTAAATCACAATATTTACTGGGAGCTCCCAGGTGACTGTTGGGGAAACGATGCGTTTAGGCCTGACACTGCTGCGGTTAAAGTAAGCTTAGCTTTAGGAAAAGCAAACAACAAGCTCTATTGTCGAGCCCCGATGTTTAGTTGACCCAGCCAAACAGCCTGACCTCACCGCCTGTGAAGTTTGTGCCTGTGTAGCAACAACGTACTACTTCCTCTTCCACTCCCGAATGACAAGAGTCATAATTTTAAAGAGGTCTTTGTCCTTGAACGTGAACAAATGTCATGCTTCAAAGATAAACCAGCTGGTTCCATCAGGTATGATAGGTTTGATTATTTTACAATTTGTTGTCGATCAGATATTGGTACTTAATTCTTGAAGGTTAATTAAAGAAGTGACAGTTCATTCGCTAACAGTAAGGTTCACAGAAAATGTAAGCAATGGTCCCTGAAAGCCAACGCCTGCAGAAGGATTCATTTTTTATGCTAGAGTAGATTTACCATTTTCAAGATGGAAAACAGCTTTATTTACTATGCAAAGCATTTTATTTTATTAACAATGTGTGGAGAGTCCAAATATAACAGCACACGTAACCTGTTTTGCAGACAAGATATGCAGTTATTTGTAAAACTAATTATAAAAGTTTGGATAGAATGAAAACAGAAGGTGGTTAAAGTATCAATGGTTGTTTTCAGGTCTAAATGCAATGATGAGAAAAAAAGGAACAAGATTTAACTAAAAGAAGAAGAAAAAGTAAAAGCAGTCATCAGTTGAAGTTAAAAAAAAAAAAAACACGGTATAGAGATGGTTGCAAAGCAATGGGAAGTCACTAAAACAAAGTCTGACTAAAATGAGGTCATTACAGCATTACATGACAAAAAGAAAAATGCAGACAAAGATGTCTGCATTGTTTCTGGAAAGGCTACAGAGTGTGTTCTGATGACACAGAGCGTTACCTCACCTAACAAGTATAGTCAATGCAGGAGGTGCCTCCATGCCTCCAGCAGACTTTACAAGCAGGTTTCTCTATCTTAGTGTGATATCACACTTCCTATTGAAAGTGCATCTGCAGAAGCACTGAAGTTATTTGACTAGAGGCGCGAAGAATACCTAAATGGGGACGCTTGAGTAAAACTAGAGGTACAAGGCAATAGAAATGACTCCATTACCGGTTACAAGCCACTCAAATACCCCTCTGCATTAGTTTTTGTCAATAAAATAGCTGCATCAGGTTTCCAAGGATACATTTAGACTCAGGACAGTACAAAAGAGCAAAACAAAACAGAAGTACAGTAATGAAAGTTATTTGCGTTGTTATGCCTCTGTTTACAAAACAAACTGAAACTAACTGGTTTAGGAAACATTGGAAGTCCCCAGTGTCTTACTGGATGAATCAGAAAGGACTGATTTCAATGTATGTAGAAGCTGTTGATCCACAGAAGGGTTGAAGGTAAATGAATAGACTCGTGTTTTCTTTCGTTATCGCAGCAGAGGAAACACTTCCATACCTCCAAAACCTGCCTGTGCACGTGTGTCATGAGAGTCGTGAAGAGACGGCGACTATTCGGACAAATCAGCGGGGAAAAAATGCAAAAAAAAACTCATTTAGGTGCAGGATGAGGTTCCTGCCCGCCTGGTTACATTAGATTTTCAGTGTCAAGCTTGTAGGAAGACCTGCAGCATTTGACGAGAATTTTTTCAAACAATATAACGTGATACAAACGGACCGTGAGTACATCCCAAGCACCTACAGCACACACTCTTCTGTACAAAAGTCCACAAATCATCACATCACAGACGTCTGCTTTCTGTGCAGACTTTTGTGATTCTAAAATGTGCAATATGAGCAATTGCGTTACAATTTATGATCCAGCCGTTCCCTTCTAGGCCAAACAGGTGTGATTTAACTGCACAAAAGTGTTTTTTTTTTCCCTCTCTGTTTATTTCATCATTGTTGCCTTCTCCTCCTGTGTGACTAAGGCGAATCGGTGGTCCCCACCCACCCTGCTGCCCATCATTATCACTGAATGTGCATTAGATATAGTCACCCTGACCCGCAGGACTGGCTGTAGACTGGAGATTACCAGAGGTGGGCCTCTTTCCTGCTCCCATTTATCTTTCTCCCCCCTCCTCCCCAATGTTCTCAGCTGTTCCCTGCAGGCAAGGGCTCTCTGAATGAGTGCCTGCTCTGTTATGGGTTCATTGGGCTGGTATGTGGCAGGAATCTTTGGATCAAGGTAATTTCACACTGTTCAACTTTTTCCCAGGCTGTTAAGCTTCCTTTTACCTTTGTGCCACTCAGAGAGCGAGATAGGGAGCGACACATGTAGCCCTTAAACGCGCACACCGGCTCGGCCGGCGGGGGGAGGGGGGCTGACACCACCAGCGGAGCGGAGAGCGAGACTTGAAAGATACGGCCCATAAATTACAGTCCAACACCTCGGTTTCCCAAAAGGATCAGATTATTGCAGCGTGATGCAGAGCAGTGGGAAGGGTGCGCGCCACCACCACCAACCCCACCCCCAACCCACCTCACCCCACCACCACCACCACCACTACCACTACCACCGTTGGCCTCACTCAACGGCAAAAGGATCAGATAGACACGTAAGGTCGCGGGAGCTTCTCGTGTCTTTTCTAGGCTGTTCTGATGCACCTGCACCTGCTCTTCCATTCATCATAACTTGTTTTTTTTTTTTTTTTTACTCAGTGTTTATTATTGGCAACAGCAAATAGGTGCACACCTGATGAAGGAGGAGACCTCCGCAGTCTATTTAACTTCCTTTATACCATCTGTTACCATCGGCAGGAGAAATAGTGCAACAGCAGCATCACATATGCATTAGGTGCATGTGTGAGCACCGGGTCACGCTCAGGTGTTTACAACGTTTTGGTTTATTTTTACATTGAGGTTACTTTGGAAACCACATTTGAAAACCTGTTTATTTGAAACGTCTGATTAAAAATAAGAGTTATTTATATGAACAGCTGAGAGTGAACGCTTGTGGCGGTGAACCCTTCAGTGCCTTCTCCATCGAGGTGGAGCGTCTAAAGCAGAAACCTGTTTTCTTTGATTTTACAGAACAGGAGAGTACGGATTGTTTAGGTCACATCTGCTACCCAAGCGTCTGAGTCCATGATCGCTGGTCAAGCTTGTCGTCTCACCCGGGAGTCAAGAATCGATCACTAATCAGGCTCAAACCAGTACCAGCTACACGTGTTAGCGTGATAGCTGCCCTTTGATTGCCCTGAATCAATTATTAAAAACATGGGTCCAGTTTGCTGTCTGAAATATGACTCTTTTCACTCTGGAGGGGTCGAATGAGATGCTTCAGCGTTCCCTTCGGTGATGCTGTCGACGTAGCTCCGGGTGTGAGATGGCGGGATGTTCCCATGCCAGTGCAGCCAGCTGTGACACGTGTCTGACCTCAAGTTGCTTCAGTGTTTCACTCCGAGTCTGTTGTGATTCCAGGTGGAAGTCCTCAGGATGTTGATCCTCCCAAAGCACCAAGAGACACAATTTTCAAACAATCCGGGGACCGTTCGGTGCAAAAAAGTGGTTGCCGTCTTCACGCGCACAGCGCGTCCATGCGAGTCCTTGCGTTTTGCACCAAGGACTCTGCCGCGCTCACAATGCCTTTGTTCTTGCTGTGTGATGTGAAAGCACGGAGGGCAACAGGCTGGAGCTGCGGTGTGGTATCAGCAAGCAGCTGTTACATGAGTGACAAAGTCAAGGGCTGCAGCGATATGAACATGGGAAAATCCTGCAGGGCGATGCAGGGGAAGATCCAGCGGCAGCTGAGGTGCTCCGAGCTTCGGGCGGCCATCGGCGTTGCTGTTGTGGAGAAAAGGAGGAGAAACATGTGAGAAAAAAGTAAAGAAAACAGTTTATCCTCTGTTGAGTAGGGAAATATTGACAATATTTAGCTGCCTGCGCTCACTCACCTCTCTGGCTGGCTCATTTGGCAGTAGATTTGATGGCCGCATGAAAGGTGGTTAGTGCAGTTCAAAAGGCAGGGTCAAGCATGTGAAAGAGGGGAGGGATGGAAATGGAGGCGAAGGCAGGGATGAAGGAATAGGGTGGAGGGGCAGAAGAAAGGTAAATGAATACCAGACGGCTTGTTTTTTGTGTCAACCGAAGGTTTGGCCAGGGTTACTAGACCGTATTGTTCCAGTGGCACACCTTCCAATAGACAGTCTGTGGTGAGGATCATCTGTCTGTCAACGCGCTGTCGCTAACGTCAGTGATGGATTGCTCCACAGCACAAAGCTGCTTTCCGTTATTAATGGTGCTTTCACATAACCGTGGCGATAAAATGGGGAAAATAGATGGACACCATCTTTGTAAGGGTGTAAAGAAAAGCAATTTACTTTTGTCGGAGGAGCTTTTTGCCGGGTAACCAGCAGCAGAGCGCTAACATGATTGCGCTCTGATCTGACAGGCAGCTACACGCGCAGAGAGGACGCCGAAAGAGATGGGCTGCACAGCCGCATCCCCTCGTAGCTTAGCTACGACTTACTTTGAAAACTGCGGTGTCCATCAGTGTGAAGATGTACCATGAAGGGTGGTAGAAAAAGGAAAAAAAACTAATAAGTTTGTAACGTCATAGTGATGCTGAACCTCACAAACTGAGGCAGGGCTTCTGGGGGTTTTATTGGTTTTTTGTATTTTTTTTTAATCTGTCTCCTCATATCTTACTGACACCCGGGTTTGGGGGAGGGGTTTATCCACTAAATTTGGCTGATGTGTCAGTTATTGAATAAAATATTTATAAAAATCTGTAAAATGCAATCAAAACTCAAACTGTCATCGAACAATTTCCATCCTGCGATGACGCAGTGTTTGATTTCACAGAAGTATTGAGATAAGAGTATCATTTGCAAATAATGACAAATATCAGCCCTGACGGATATATAGACACGCTGCTCCTATATGCACCGATAATTGATAAGAGAACTTAAAAATACTCCCATATCTTTGCACCCAGGTCCAGTCTCCAGGCAATTTGGCTCTGTGCTAAACCAGCTCAGGTCTCCCATCTTGGTTCTGATTTGAGGCTAAAAGCTCTTCCACTGATCAGCTGATCAGCTGTTCAGCCCAGCTGTTCATTTCTCTCTTTTTTTTTTAATCATGCTGATTTATATTCTTTTCTAATAAGATTTTTGTTGCCATAGAAACTATTTACATAAATTGCACAGTTCGGGTTGTCCACGGGACACTTGCTGTGAAACAAACCTTTAAGAGTTTAATTTAAACATATATAAGTAAACCTCTCAATCATGCCTGTTATATCCTTTCTTTTAAAGAAAATAGACCCGCTGAATTTTGAAAAATAAAATTTATTTTCCAAAAAATCATAAACGTGCCAAATGGCACCAGCAGCAGTCCGTTTGAGGGGACAGTCGAACCAAAACCGCCCGATGACCTCTCAGCCCGAAGACGGCGTGAAGACGGCTGAAGCTCCTCTCTCTGGTGCAGTTGTCGCCGTGCCAACAGACGCTCTCAAATGTACTCTTTTTTTTCCCCGCTGCTCCTCGTTTCTCTTGTCTCAAAGAATTTGGGAGGAAGTGTTTGCCTAGAGAACTTCTCGGGGAGTTTAAGGACAGCGTGCAGGCTGAGCTTCTCTGTGCCAGAACTGCTTTGTTGGAACATCTCGGAAATTCCACAGGTGGTTGGTGGAGATGGAGAGCATCACACCTCCGCCGGAAGCCCTCGTGGAAGCATCAGGGACTCCTTTCACTGGGAAACTGAGCTTCTGTGTGTTTGAGAGGAGCGTGTTTGGATTCGTCCTGGATGCAGCAACAATATGATTTGTGTGTTTTTTAAAAAAAGACGTTTTAACTGTTTATTAACCTATTTTCTTTTAACTTTGAGCTCAACCACAGTGCTGATTTTGTGGTCAACAGCTTTAGGGAGGGGATAGAAGCAGTTAAGAAGCATCTTGAACAGAAACGTTTCTGCACGTTTACATTTGTCTGTTTGTTTCAAACTGTTAAACAAAAAAAAAAACCTTTTTTTCTAAATGCTGCTGTTTTTTTGATCATGGATGAGTAACTTTTCTCACTGTTGTTGTCTGACTTACACATCTGCAGTTACTGAACTGAGGAAAATATTGCAAAAAAAAAGGCTAAAGAAGAAAACAAAAAAGAGGAAATATAAGAATGATTTAAATAAAAAGGCAATGTGTGTTGAAGCGATGTTTCCTACAAACTCAGTCATGATTCATTAGTGGCACTTTTGTGTTCACAGCGACGCGCCCAGCGTTATAGATCTTTTATTTTATCCCGTTAGGATGCTAACCGTAAAGTTGTGTTGTCCAGTGCTGCTGAGCGCGGCGTCCTTGTGTCCCCGTGTCAGCGGAGACCTGATGCAGAAAGAGGAGGCTGCTGCAGAAGCCTCACCTGCTGCTCTCATGATGCAGCTATCTCTTCTCTCCTCAAATCATATGTCTAATAATGCTAAAACGAAACCTTTGTCTTTTTAATCACTGTAGATATTAGGACATATTTTTAAAGTAAACATTCAAGTCAACAGCACAATAAATTTCTTGTTTGTTCTCTGTTTTCCCCCTTGTTCGCTCTGTTCTTTTCTTTAATCGCTGATAATTATTTTAGTTTTTCTTTTTTTTTTTTTTTTTAAATCTCAACTAAACATAAATTAAAGATTTTTTTCGACCAGAAATTTAGAGAACTGGTTTTATTGAATTTTCAGCATAAAATGCTGCACTTTATTGACCTCTTTCTTGACAAAAAATTACATTTCTGAAATAATTTCAGATGATGTGCTGGATGTTCAGACATTTAACAGAATTCTGACGTGTTGTGGAGTCAATAACCTTGCTAAAAATGTGGCAAAAAAATCCTTTTTCATGATTATTCATAACCGAAATGTGAAAAATATTAATAAAACATTTAGAAATTACAACCTAAATACTTAACCTAATGCAAATTTGCAGGTGGAGCTTTAAACAAAGCAGTTTTACTTCATTTTTTTTTTTTTTTTAGACTTCTATTCCTATGGGTGCCTTAATGAAAGAAAATGTATCAAACTGTTTTTAAAATTTGAAGTTTTGGTGAGGATGTGCGTTTGTTGTGTGACAGTTGCAAATGCAGGTGTGCTTCTTTTTGTGCTCTTTCTTTTGTTTTGGGCTGCACTGTTATCACGAGCCTGGAGAGATGTTATCTTTATAAAACAGTTTGGAAATGCTTTGCCAGAATCTTCTCTTTCAGCCTGGCTGATACCTGCGAATCCTGCCTCATGTCATGAAGGAAAATCGCTGATGAAATCTAATAATTTGCTCTGCTTGTTTGTTTATTTATTGCGCGTTTAGGTCGCATGACAGTCTCCTTTTTTTGCGTCATTTCAGACAGTAGAAACATGACAAAAAAAATGAATAGCTCCTGTTTATGGTACCAAACAGTCCCAGGCGCACTCTGACGCGTTGAGAAGTGTTAATTTCACAACTGCTGTGCTTTGATAATCGCCTGCTGAATTCCCCTCCGACTCTTTTCAGCAACATGATGGCTCATTACTTGACAACCGCATGATTCCCGAGCAGATGCCGGTAAAAGATCTTAAAAAAAAAAAAAAAAAAAAAAAATGGAAAGCTTATTTTCATCGTCCTACACCCCGAAGTTGTTTTCCCGTCACTTAGTTTATTCATAAAACTAAGTGACGGGTTTATAAACCTGGTGCGCTAGAGGTGAGTCACCGGTCTGTCCTCCCCTGTTCAAAAAAAGGTAACAGTCCAACCTTTTGTTTTTATTCACGCGTTTGATTTCTGATTATTAGAACCGCGCGTGTGGGTTCATACTTTTTTATTTTTTTATTTTCGGGCAAATTCCTCATTGTTTTTCAATTGCAAATATTTTTGTCCATTTTTTTTAATATTCTACATACGTGCGTTTTTGCACATTCTGGTTTTTAAAAAAAAAAAAAAAAAAAAAAAAAAAAAAAAAAGGTCGACTTTCTGAGAACGGCATAAAATACCCGATGGACATTTCTTGCAGTGTGCATGCGCGGGAATTTTATCGAAAACTTTTGAGACCCACCGAATTCTTTTCTATTACTTTTCCCTCTCCGCCCAGACTAAACTGTGTCACAACTTGTCGGCATTTCTAACCGATGGGGTGTGTTCCGATTTTATTGTGATATGGTAATAGCACGCTTCCGGGGCAGAGACTGCGCCGCCGTCGGCTTCACGGCTCTGGCAGGCGAGCCGCCGGCGTCTTGGAGCAAAATTATGACAGCAGTGTGTCTTCATCTAAACTTCTAAAAAAGTATTTCATAATGAGGACAGAAGCCACTTGAAAAAAAAAAAAAAAGTTTAAGCTTGTGGGTTGAGTTATTGCATAGATTACAGATAAATTAGATTTATTGATCTAGAAAACATTCCCCTGCCTCTTTTTTAAATGGATTTTTTCCGAGTTTTGATCAGGAATGCGTCTGTGCATCACATGCTGTTGGGTGTTGTGTTGCAGAAACTTATTTTTGTCCCAAAAGAGATGAGAATTAGTCCTATAAACTGCACCTGTAACACGTGTCCATGTGCGTCATCCCGCTCCCCGGCGTTGGTGCATGTGGAGCGCCTGATCTCTGTTCCAAAGTTTCCTGTCAGAGGAAGTTCTGATGTCTAGTTTCGATGTAGAATATAAATATTGAATATTTTTATTATGTGGATTTATATTAAGTTTTGAACAAAAAAAGTCGCAGGTGACGATATTTCATTCACAAGCTAATGTTTCACATTAGCCCCCCCCCCCCCCACCCACCCAAACAGCAGTGCTAATAAAGGGTAAATTACTGGACGTCTGATCTGTTGCTGTATTTCTTTTCTGAGGAAAAGAGAAAAAAAAGAAAGAAGAAAGAAAAAGAAAAAAAAACCTGCCAGTTTGTCATAAAGTTGGTCACAACTTTAATCACGATGTGAAATTCTAAAGTTCTCCGAAATAAATACAAAGTGATGAATCAGACTGCTCAGTGACGCCCTGTGAAGTGAGAGCCTGATAACGACTAAAGAGAGAGAGAGAGAGAGAGAGAGAGAGAGAGAGAGAGAGAGAGAGAGAGAGAGAGAGAGAGAGAGAGAGAGAGAGAGAGCTATAGGTGAAGAGAAGTCTGCCCAGTAACAATCGCACAGCTTGGGTCGAGCGCTGAGGAACGATTGGCTATTCAAATAGACACACAGGGAGGAGGAAACAACTTAGACTGGGGAGAAAAAAAAAAAACTTTAAAGAGACATTTCCCCCAGTTTTCACAGCCTGCAAGCCTGGGATGGAAATTAACAGATCTAAAGTTTGGAGGACTTTACAGTCCCCAGTGTTCCCCTGACGCACTGAAGTCTCATTTTATTCAAAGCTCTCTCTTTGAAGTTGACTAAGAATGAAGGAGGGGGGGGAGGGAGGGGATTAACATATTTACCCTTGTGGATTCCCTTTGTGACTCTATGTGGGGCTAAATCATTTGGCAGTAATTTTTTTAATTATCTGCACAATGACTTACACTCTCGGCTGCGTTTCCACCTGTTTTCCTCGCATGTAAATTGAGCTGCATTTTCTTTTATTGGTGATTTAAAGTCGGACCTGTTCAGGCAGTTGAGTTGAGCAACGACTGCCGTGACTCTCTGCGTTTTGAACAAAAAACTCCAACGCTGCTTCAAAATTCTCCTTTCTTAGAAAGCTATCTCGCAAACCGCAGGTTGTTTTGTGGCCGCGTGAAAAAGTTCCTAAGACCACGTGTGTATGTGCGTGCATCAGTGTGCTGATCTGCGTTGCTATAAGTTGTCGTTCTTTTCTCTTTTTTCCACCACAAACCTACTTTTTGTGTAATAATGCAACAAAAAAAAGTACTGAAAAGTACTCATGTAGTAACACTGCACTTACAATAAGTCACGACGGACAAAACAACGTGAAAACATCACTAAACTCGAAAATAAAAGCACAAATATGATGACAAATCCATCCCAATTCATTAACTGTATCCCCTTACTCCAGCTATGATTTAATTGGTTTATTTGACTTTTTCTTGGCTCGACTTTGTGCCATTTTGCGTGCATCCGCCGCCGTGAGAGAGTTTTGCTTGTTTTGTGGTGACACTGCCAGTTGTCGTTTCAATGGCCAATTCTGAGAGAATAAAGGGACGTGAGCGAGGCGCGCTGCGTCGGCTCCACACAGACGCAGCGCAGCGAGTTGCGTCAGTGGCGCACGCATGCGGGGCAGGACTGAAACGCGTCGGCTGAGCGGATGAAAGTAGAGGCGCACTGTGGGGAGAGAGGAAAAGTTCCCAAGAAGGAGAGGCAGGACTACTCGCGGAGCCCCTGCAGTCTCACTTTTATGCCTCTGAAAGACTTTCCCTGCCACCCTGTTTGCGTTTTGACTCCGTAACACCGCTTTCGTGTTCCATAGAGAGAAGTCCGACTGTCTGCCTTTTTTTTTTTTTTTTTTTTTTTTTTGGGCAAAGCACCAGCACCATGGAGCTGCTCTGCCTCGAAATGGACTCCGTCATACGAGCTCGTCCCGATCCGAACCTCCTGGCCGATGACAGAATCCTGCAGAGCTTGTTGACTATAAAGGAGAGGTTTCTACCGCAATATTCCTATTTTAAAGGGGTCCAGAAAGATATTCAGCCGTTTATGAGAAGGATGGTTTCCACTTGGATGTTAGAGGTAAACGATACATCGAGTCTTAACCTAAGTCTTGATTATTTCCGCGCTAGCCTTTAAAGCCACGTCGTATTTAGCCATTGTTGCTTTGCTTTGTTAGCAATTGTTAAGCTGATGAGACGGGTTGCTCTTATTTCCGACAGCTAATTCCTCATGTTAAACCAAATGCGTCGTTTCCGTACTTACCATATTTAAAGTCCAGTCATGAAGGCTGCGTGTATCAAATTTGCAGCCATTAGGTAGATGACACTACAGAATTGCGATCGTATGTCTCCAATGTTGTCCCTATAAGCCTTTGGTTGATGATTTAACGTTATTATTTTAGATATCCCGTATATTTCCATGCACACGTACGCACTCCCCGATGCAACGCTGCCCTGCGCTCAATCGCCATGTTGTTTTTTTTTACAGGAGCGCTTATGCTTTTAACAGGACTTTACAGTGTCATAAACGCAATAACAGCGCCTAAAAGCCATCGGCAATGGCAGAGGAGGTCTTCGAGTCTCCGCCAGACGTTAAAATTTAGACAAAAAACGTTTGAAACAGTTTATGTATCTGTTTGTCTGTCGGAAGGGCGAGGGCCTTATCTGTGCTCTCAGTCTTTTCCCCGTCGCATTGCCTTACTCTGGAATTATGTTCGATATTTGACATTGGGTATTGTGTTTCTGGGAAATATCCTAAGTATAGAATCTGGAGAGGTTAAGCTTTATTTCCATGTAGATATTGCCAAGATTCGACACACCAGATATTTTTAATTAATTTTTGAAATGAATATATCGAGTCGGCGGTGACGCACATTAGACCAGCTTCTCAGTACTCGCCTTTTATTTTGACATTTTTAGGCTAATAAATGTGCAAATATTTGAATAGGAATCGTCGGATATGATAAGGTAGACCTCATAGAACATTATTGTGTGAAGAAAACCGCTCTACGTAATTTATTTATATTTTTATTTATTTTATGAAAATATGACGAAGGATAAATGCTGCATGGGTTTCCGTGTGCTGCGCTGTCGGGGTGGTTTTTGGCTCGGAAGATTGTGACTTGAATTCATTCTGTAGTCGATGAACTGCAGGAATGCGACCCTTTTAACAGTTTATTTTGCATATTTATTCTATTTTTTAAAATTGATCTATTTTGCGTTAATTTATGTTGTCGCAACTGATTAGGGCTGGGTGCAAATTCTTGGCGGGGCCCCAACTAAGCGTGTCATGGATTTTTTTTTTTTTTTTTTTTTTTAACTTTTTATGTGATCAGATTTTTGTCTTTGTTGCGTCTATACGTATATTTAAAAAGCAGGAAATCCAGTCATGCCATTGCAGTGTTGGCTACCGAAACTTTGCTTCATTGTCTGTTGTCTCTCTTTTCAGGTTTGCCAGGAGCAGAAGTGCGAGGAAGAAGTTTTTCCATTGGCCATGAACTACTTAGACAGATTTTTAGCTGTGGTACCCACCAAAAAGTGTAACCTGCAACTCTTGGGAGCCGTCTGTATGTTCCTTGCATCCAAGTTGAAAGAAACCCGTCCATTAACTGCAGAGAAGCTTTGCATCTACACAGATAACTCCATCAGACCACAAGAGCTGCTGGTAAGCAATACTTGGTTCTACACAATTCACTTCTACGGATTATTGGTGTCTTAATATCAAGCCATCCCAAGGACTAATTAGGTATTGATGTCCGTTGCAAGGCATGTGTTTCCTAAAATCAGTTACTTTTAATTGTTAAGCTGGAATTTTGATAGACTCTTAATGTTTGACCATATTTTTTCCTCTTTGGAGTCTGCCGTCATCAAAGGCACGTTTAAAAAAGAAAGGTTCACAGTGAGTTGTTCTCTGTACTGTAGAAAGCCTTCAGGGTTTTCTTCATCGAGCCTGTGCGGTGGTCTCCATCGCCATCTAGCGGTAGATATTTGCATAGAGCAACGAGGTCAACTTGAAATTCGGCCAAACTTCTGACTCTGTTCTTGTCAGCTACAAAGGGAGAGACACAGAGAAATTCAAGTTTGCCTTTTACAGTTCAGCGTCCATCTAAAAATAGCCGTGGATGCACACATTTCTGATATGACAGTGCTGCGAGACATTTCTCTGATTCTCACAGTTGGGAAAAGGGCTTTGGGGCATAACTCCAGTCCCAGCTTTGATCCTGTCAAACAGTTGACATTTCGCAAGATCTGTCTGTGTCCTGTATTTGATAAGGCCTCTTTAGCTGGCAGCTGCCTGCAACCAATTAATTTGCACCCAGTTTCCCACGTGATGAAGCATTTCTCCATGATGCCGCGCTGCTGCATAAACATTCCTCAGTAAACAACAGCCAATCCCACCCATGTTGTGAGACAGGCCACATATTACAGCTCAGATGTTTCTGGGAGCTGTAAGCCGGCCCTGCCGCCTGGCTCGGTTCATCACTGCAGAACGCTGAAGGTCTTGACGAGCTTTGGTGGTCTCTGATGTCTCTATTGATTGTGCGTTTGCGATAATAAAGTTGTGCGACGTTGGCCTGGGACGGGCCTCGGTGAAACCATGTGTCGCACAGCTCAGCCGAGTCTGTC
Source organism: Tetraodon nigroviridis (assembly GCA_000180735.1). NCBI lineage: Eukaryota > Metazoa > Chordata > Actinopteri > Tetraodontiformes > Tetraodontidae > Tetraodon > Tetraodon nigroviridis. Next base: position 824,890 of record CAAE01014566.1, read on the forward strand.
CTGTCTTTGTGTGTGCTACGAAGACAAAGCCCTCAGTCCTTGAATCCTTGAACTCTTTTACTGGAGCCTCTTCTCTGGGTTTCTGTATAAGGCAGTATTTTGGCTGACATGCAGATACAGGAAACAGAGATCAGCTGCTAAGAGCATGTGATCTTTTTTTTTTTTGGTCCTCGACTTTGGTAACAATTTCTTGTAAAGAAAACCGCAGTTTTACGAAGAAGGTGTGACCAGAGGAAGGCATTAGCGGAAGGAAGCGCCTCCAACTCTGTCAGTATACAGCTTGTGTTGCAAGGCTTGTTAGTCTTTTTCTGCAGCCTTGAATCTTCCTTGCTGATGGATAAAAGTGCAGGCAGCAGCCATGTTCCGCACACCAGAGCAGCCACAGTGAGCCCTGTGCTGTGGATCATTCCAATTAGCGCATGATTAATTAATAAAATCTCCGAGGTACTCGTTTCTCAGGAAGAGATGCATTAAGTTAGAATTGCTTTCGTTCTCTTACTTCTCGCATCTGTCCATATTTGAGACGAGAAGGAGACCAAAAACGTGCAGACAGATTGATGCTGCTGCAGCGCGAGCTAGGCCGGGAGGGCAGCCATGTTGAACCGTCCTCATGACTTGAGTCCATGTTGTCAGTAAGGGAAAATGAAGAGCATCCACGGTCCCAGTCACAAGGACGCAGTCCGGAACCAAACCACAAAATTTTTTCCCAAGTTAGTCACCAACTCTTGCGTTAATCCTTCTTGTCTGGGAAGTGAAAGTCACAATGTGCTTGAGGAGAAGCGAACGCCACACCTAGTGTTTGACCGAGAACCACGCGCTTCACGCAGACGCTCCTCTAAAAGGGCCACGTCTTGGGACGTTTGATTGCAGATTTTCCTACAGTTCAAAAATATTTTGGAAAAAATAGAATAAAATCGTATTTATTTCACTTATATTTAAACATGATCCTACCATACATAAATGCTGCTGTTTTTTTTGTCTCTTGCTTATTTTGTCCAACAAGTACAAGACTTCTATCCCCTAAATTTATGCACACACACACACAGGCGTGTGTGCGCTCAACCTGTAGTGGGCCTCTCCAGGAAAGTCCCCAAATGCCAGACAGACAGGAGAGGAGGGAGGAAGCGTTGTTAGGTCACCTGGGCTGGTGGCACTGCTCTCGTTTCTCTGTCCCTGGTCCGCTCATGCGGAGAGTTACATAATCGGCTCCACGCTTAACCTCAGCGCGTAAGGCCTAAAAGGGACTAGCAGCTCACGTTAGGGGCTGCCTCATGGAACCGACGTTCTGCGCTATCACATTCCGTGTGACCGCTCTCGCTAATTCTCATGTTTCTTGATCTCTCCTTTTGGCTCGCTTTAGGAATGGGAACTGGTGGTGTTGGGGAAGTTGAAGTGGAACTTGGCAGCAGTAACGCCGAACGACTTCATCGAGCACATTATGAGGAGGCTGCCGCTGCCCGAGGATAAGCTGGCACTCATTCGCAAGCACGTGCAGACGTTCATCGCCCTCTGTGCCACAGGTCAGTAACGGACGCTTCCGAATCCACGTCTGGTGAGCACAGGGACAGGGACATTCGCAAAAGAAATAAAAAAAAAGAAAAACACATCCAAAAAGATTCCAAGCAAGCAGAGAGGTCATCTTAACACCCTTTTTTTTTCATGTGTGTGTGTGACTGTCGCAAGTGACACCGATCGTGAAGAAACTGCCGAGTCAAACCAAACGATCACGGCTTGCATTAACATACTTTCTCACTTTGCAAAAGAACTTCATCTGCACATTCTTTCTTCAGCGCCAAAGCCCGTCTTTTTCTCACCAACATGCAGAAACAGCTCTGCTCAGAAGCGTGCTGCGGGCCCGGCGTGGCCCGCTGTAGCTAACGCAAGAGACATTCACTTCAGTGGGAAAGTATTGCCAAGAAAAGGACGTGTCATTGGACGACAATTGAGCTTTGGGTTCTGGGTTCTAGCATCAATCATTTGTCTTCTTCCAGGGTGGTAAATGGCCGTATTTTAGAGGCATATCAGTGGCTTCCGCAGCATCCAGTAACACTTCAAAGCGCGTTTAGCGCAGATGAGGGGCATTCCCATGTCGCACAGGGTCAAGACGAGGAATGGGCTGGGGTGGAGGCAGGCTGGCCATTGTCTCCTCGCTCTCGAGGTGGATTGTTCCTTTGAGATCAAACATCCCGTGAGTGGTGGGAGGGACGGCGAGCCTTTAACATGATCCGAAGCAACGGAAAGCTCGAGATGGACCAAAATGCAGGAGGGAAGAGGGGAGTCAGGGGAAAGCCTGAGGAGTGTATTGTTTTTGTGCCGCTAATTCCAAGGCATGTCATGTTTTCATATCTCTCTCCCCCCCCAAACTTCTCACGCCTCCCCACCCTACAGCTGGAGGACATGATCACTTTCCCATGTTGAGATTCACTACGGGACAGGTTTCTCCAGTTTGATTCACCTTCAGATTTATTTCAGGAGCTGCAGGCGGGAAGGAAAAAAACTAGCTGTTCTCATGGTCCGACGTGTTGGGAAAAAAAAAAAAAAAATCCCTACAAATTGAATTCAAATGAAACATTTTACCCCGAAAAGTGCTGCTAGACTGGCCTTTCTTTGTCACCCCAAGGGTGACCCCCACCAGCAGCAAATGCTTCCTTTTTGCAGGCGTCAAACAAGAATGCTAACACCCCCATCTCTCAGCACACTCTACTGCCACATCAACCACAACGACCGCCCGACCCCGGGCCCGGCGGACACCACCACCACCCTCCCACCCCCCACATGGGAATCAGCTCCTTGTGCTAGACGAGTGTGTGCGTAACCCGACGAACAGACACAAGGGAGGTGGCAGGTATGTCAAGAAATATAGGAGAGAATCCTCTCGGCGGGATGGCGCAACGAACGTAGGAGGCCGGACGGTGTTTGCATCACCAACCTGTTTTGAGGAAGAAAAATCTGTTCTCCGTCCCTCCACCCTGCTTTCTGCTGCTCCTGTTTCCCTTTATTTTGAGGATTACTGTGTGAAAGGATTGTGTCAGTGTTCAAACCTGCCAGTGTGGTGCTGTGAAAGACACAGCATGTACTTTTGTGTTGAAATCTTTCTGTTAGGCAAGTGAAATATATCCTTCTAGACTGTTTATAAGGGGAGAGGTTTTCTAAAGATAGCGTTGGATTAGCAACAGGGCATTTATTAGCGTATGGTGTTCTTAGTTTTGTAACCAGCCAAAGTAAAGGCAAGGAGAGAGAGAGAGAGAGATATATATAGAGAGAGAGAGAGAGAGAGAGAGGAGAGTCAACAATTTGGTGCATCAGAGAATTTGAAACCCCATTTAAGGGACGTTCCCAGCCGTAAATCTTTGACTTATCTGGTGAGAATCCTCCTTGAGACGTCCTACGAGCAGAGCCGAGGAGGTAAAGCCTGAGGAGAAGGAGGAGATTTCAGGAGGATTTACATTTGCAAGACAGTTGGTGAGAGGTCACCTGTGGCCTTCCTATTCCTTACAGTCTCATTCAGGCCGGTGCCCACCACCACTCCCACGACCGCCTCCCCTGCACCGAGAAAGAAAACCTTCATAAAAACCCCAGTTCTTCGTTTTTACGGAACAACAGAGCGACGAGAAGAAGTGGAGAATAAGGCCTCTCATTCCTAATGGCTCCTCTCTATTGATGAAACAGTTCCGTTCGGGCCACTCGGTGGGATTTTGTCAGGTGGCGCAGGCTGGCTCTGTATTAATTAATAACATTGGCCAGTCCATTCAGAACTATGCAAATGGCTCGGCAGCTCAGCTAGAGGCTGGGAGAAAGGAGACAAAAGGCCTGGCCCTTACATTTCATATGCAGAGCCATGCGAGGGTCAACGCTGCAGGGCCACTTGATAGGAAACACCAGCGTTTCCCTCAGGCAGGCTGCCGGATAATAGCCCAGAAACAAGCTCATTAAGAGAGATTATGAACCTCCATTCCTGCACAGAGACACCAAGCACTCTGGGCTTCCTCTTCCATTCTTATTCAATTGAGGTAAAGTGGGAGAATGGATGGGGTGCATGGGGCAGACAGATGCACCCCAACCTGTCTGCTGCAGTTATTGAGCTCCATCTTCTCGCCATATTGGTACAGGGATTACCATCATTTTTTTTTCCCCCCCCATTCCGACTCCAATGGACTTCTCTTTAATCATGTTGATGGAATAGTGACAATAGAAGTGTCATAGAAATGGATCAAAAGAAAATTCTGGATCACAGCCAGAAATGCAGATGTGGTTTTTATGTCGTTCTTCTTTAGTCCTTTTTTTTTTTTTTTTTTCAATCTCAGAGCAGAATTTTTTTTTTTTTTTCCTGTTCTGTAGAAGTCTCTTTGGAATGTGGGATGTAACTTGATGATTAACTGGTTCATGCCTCTTAGACAAACTAATGATTCACTAGCTAACAAACACGAGGAAAAGGCTTGTTGATGGGTTCGTGTCCTGTCTTGGGGTAAGAAAAGTTGCATTAACTTTTTGATTAGCGTCCCGCGTCCACAAAGACGACGCGTTGAGATTCTGGACTTGATTTTCAGTTTATTGTATAGTGTCGGACGGGGCCCATTTCCTTTTTTCATTAAACAGCCAACAGTGAAAAGATGGCTGCTACTTGTGTATCTTGGTCGATTCTAATCTGTGTTATTGCAAACAAAGTGAGCGTAAAGCAAAATTCGCACATTTTCAAATGATTCAGTTTTTATCCTGCCCGTTACCTCTCGACAGTCCAGCTAGCAGGAATGTTTCTTCCTCTCCAAGCGGCTTCTGCTCGCTGCTGTGGAGAATCCCCTTCAGGCTCAGCTCTACTGTCCACAGAATGAATGATTCATCTCACATGCGGTCAATGAAATGCTCTGTTTACATACCCGCCCCACAAACATCTTTGATGATTCAGAGCCGCGACAAATTAGCCACGTCTTCCAACAAATTATCGTCTCCGCTTTGCTTCCTTGATGTGAGGAGTCATGTCCGGTCCACGCCATCCACGCACGAGACAGGAAGGAGCTTCCTGAGAGTATGCGCCCAAAAATGTGACACGTGGGGTGACTCATCCAGTGGCATGTTCTGAATTTCCCCCTTTGCTTCGCTTCCGAAGGAGGACTCCACTGTACACACCGAGGCCAGCTGAGTCTAGAAACCCAGATCTTTGAATATACTTTAACATACTCTACACACACACACAGAAGTGATTTGTGAGTCTGATTATCAGCTCAGTAAATACTTGGTTTGTTTTTTACATACCTGGGATAGATTTGTTTCACAAACTTCAAATCATCGGTTTTTGCCAACCTGGGAGCTGGACTCACACTTTAAAACATTTAAGAATACATGTTTATATTGGTCACATCAGCCACAAAGACTGATGTTTTTGAATCGAAGGTGAGGGAGGTTTACTCAACTGGAAGATTAAGCCAGTGCGCCTCGAATTTATTTTCTCATTACAGCGTTTAACTAGTTCCACTAAGCTCTCCATTTAGTCCAAATCATATCAGCTCTGTAGTCAGACTGAATATTTTTAACCATTAACTAATCCAAAACTTATGTAGGGTGGATTAAAAAGTCACTTGGCCAGCATCTGACCTCGGCTGGCTGACATTACTGACCCATCATGGCTGCTGCCGTGAGAGTGGAGATTCCAGATGAAGACAGGAGGGCACCCTCGAATAAGAGGGATTTCTGGAGACTCTCCCAAGTGTTTGTTTTGTGTTTGTCTCTAAAACCAGAACTGACAGCATCTGACAGGCAGAAACAATCTGGGAACTTTCCCACATGGAAAAACTCAGCGGAGGCGTCGCGACTCTCTGCAAACCTTGTTTCACCCACCAGACTGTGCTGCATCAGTGGCGAAGCACTCTGTGACGTTTGTGTTTGGTCGTCTTCAGCCAACCGGTCCAGAGTCTCCGTAAGGCTACCAGTTCAATTAACAGGGTCGATAAAGCTACATACATACAACACAAGACTGTGATTTATAGGACTGGCGAGAGAGAAGAGCGTGAAACGGGAACATTTGGTGCTTTTTTTCCTTCTGCTGGCTGTTGGTCAACTTTCCAACTTTAATTAATTTACAAGTTTAAAGTGCATACTGTGCATTACAGCCACCCAGGAGGAGTGGGCCGTGTAGGTCAGCAGTGACCTGAGAGGGTGAGGATGAAGTTTCAGGGGGTAGGAACATGAGGGAATGGTGATGAGGGGGCAGAGGCTAGAGAAAGGGCTATTGAAGGAGTGAGAGGCGTGTGGGCCAGGCCGGCCGCTGCTCACAGGGAGCTTTCCATCGCAGGAGTCCCCACTCAGCTACATACACTGTTTATCCTCAACATGAATATCAATGAAGGCCTCCTAAAATACGGCTATTCTTCCCTCCCGTATCCAACAGCCACCAGGCCATGGTGTCAGCCCACATCGGCTGCACGCGCGCGTCCTTTTTCTTCCACAGAACTGGCTTGTCTGGAGTGCAAAAAAATCAGCTTGCTGCCCACTGCCCTCCACTCAGCTCTCCCACAATCCCACTTCTGTGCCGTTTGTGTTTGTGTGTACGAGTGTGTGTGCGCATCGTAAATCAGGCAGGCATCGGCGCATTGTTTCCTGCCTCGGTCGCTTAGGTGTCCGACTCCCCGCCTGTCAGTTTGCGCTCACTACACACGTACAGTAAATCCACATGTGCCTTTGTGCGATGGGCCGTCTATAGAAAGTTGCACTCTTACAGGAGTGATGTAATGTCGAAGGGCTTTGTGGGTGCTTTCCTCTTGGCTCGAGGTGGCCTTTAATAAATTGCCTCTTGGCACAAGCCCAGTGGCTAACACAGGCATGTATAATAAGTTCATTTATTTGTCAACACTGAGCCCACAAGATGAGAAAGCGTCTGGCTGTGCATGTTAAAAAGGCAGCGAGGGGCTGCCTTTACAGCTTTCAAAGGGCCTAACTCTTTGATTCCAGCTTTTTTTTGTTAAAAAAGGGAAGAAAAATCTCCTTCAGCGCCATCACACCGAACACAGTTTGTTTTGCGATTGAATATGGCAATATGTTAATGTGCAGGCTGTGTCTGTCTCCCCACTGCCCACTTCTCGAGTCCAGGGGTGGCCCAGGAACAGAAGCATACTCGCAGGGGGGGTCGAGAAGAGGCAGGAGGTGAGGGTCGCTAAAGGGCAACTCTTTTCTTCTTCCAAAATGTCACAAGGGTCTGGACAGAGACTTAAGAGTGATGTGCATCTCAGTCTACCCCCATTCCCCTCCACAATCCTCCCCCTGGGGTTTTTTTTTTTTTTTTTGGCGCTGTTGCCTTGTCGCTATACCGTTCACCCCTTCTTCTTCATCTTTTCCCCCCTGTCGACCCCTTGTACCCCCGTCCAGCCACATTCTTTGTCCGGCCTATCTTACTGAATTGGTATCAGCACAGAGGGGATGGATGCTGTGTCTCTCAATTGGGTGAAATGAGGTGATGACTCTGGACAATGGAGTCACACTCTTCTGCCTTCCCTCTCGCTGGCCCGCCACTCTATTAATATGCTAAGAGATAGGAGGGCCGCCAATGCAAACCACTGCCTGTTGTGGCGACAAAGACTGGGGCATGTGTGCCATTCACTGGCCACATCTAAGCGGGCCATGTGTTGTCCAAAAAGAAAGGTGGAAGTTGAGCAAGACATAAAGAGAGAATAGAAAAAGGAGCAAGTGTGTGTGCATAGAAACTCTCTCCCTGTCTGTCTCCCTCTCTCGTCCTGTATGCCAGTTGCCTTGCCTTTTCGGGCTTCTGGCCCGTTCACAAGCTGTCTCATTTGCATTATGAATGACAGTGAGGGGAGCTAACAAGGTTATTGGTCTTTGAGACGCACGCCTGTGACCACACGTGGAAAAAGGACCTACAGCAGTGAGCATTGGCAGAGGCACTGAGCCTCTTTATTCCTCCCTTTCCAATCGCTATGGGGCTTTTTTTTTTTTTTTTTTTCTGGGAGCACACGATTTACTCAGGAGATGGAAGAAAAGGGGCCGGATTGGCGGGGGGGAAAAGGGGGGACCGAGGTGGGGAGTGGGTGAGGGTAGTTGCTTTTCAGCTCCTTTACAAGCCAAGTGAACCCTCATTATCCAGGCCCCTGGTCATTAGTGAGCGCTGCTTTCAGGGCCAGTGCAATAGAAGGATTATTTATTAGTTGACTGCTTGCTTACCAAATCATATTGTGTCTGGCAGTGGCGAGTTTGTGGAGTAAATAAAGTCAAAATAGTCATTCCAAATTGTACCAGGTGGACAAAGGATCCAGTGTTTAACGACGCAATTTACCCAGCGGTTTCATTTACATTTAGTTTTAATTTGTGTTTTTCTCCCCTCAAACAGATTTCAGATTTGCCATGTACCCTCCTTCCATGATCGCCACAGGAAGCGTCGGGGCAGCCATCTGTGGTCTACAGCTGGATTCAGCCAACCAGTCGCAGTGGGGCGAGAGTCTGACAGAGCTGCTGGCCAAAATCACAAACACAGAAGTGGTGAGTTTCGTCTCTGTCGCATCCAGAACACGCGGCGCGCGTCGTTTGGCGCGAGACACACCTATTCCCATCCAGTTTAAAAACGCTGCATACCAGCAGGGTGTTGTCAGCGAGAGCCTGGTGCTTATGTCTGAAAAATGTTTGGTCTCCGTGAATGAGGAGGAGGTAATGTCAGCCTCTCCTGTCGTTGCGCTAGGTGCAGTTATTGCAGTAACCGCCATTGTTCGTGTCGACCAGTTGGAATTTCCAGTGAAACGCCGCACAGCACCAAAGTTTGCGTTGATGAAAACTCAATTTGTGCTTGGATATACACAGCAAACTCTTCTCAATCGAGCCAGGTCAAGAGCGCATATGGACTGTTCGTTGGTCCTCGTTTTGGTTGCGCTGATATGGTTTTGGCCCATTTCATCACACGTTCCCTTATGAATTTGTTTGGGGGAAAAACAGTTATGCAGCCTCAGCGCAGCAACTAAGCATCAGCAGACTAAATTTCAACATAAGCTTTTTCAATTTTTTTTCAAAGCCGGCTGGAGGAGGAGGAGGAGGAGGAGTTCAAAGGGCAATGGCCACCGTGCCTGGGCCTCTGTCCTGCTATGTTAAAGGTTCAAAAAGAGTCAAAGAGGGAGGAGGATGTGGAAGAAAGCTGTTGAAGTGTGAAAAGGACACTGAGGGGTGGGTATGGGTGTGGGTGTGTGTGTGTGTGTGTGTTTGGGGGGTGGGGGGGTATGGCCTTCCGCGCGACAATCAGCCCTCTCTCGTATCCCTCTATGGTCCATAATGTGTCGCTGCTGGAAAGCAGGGCTCCCTCTGGTGAAAGCTGTGTGAAATCTCGCTCAGCAGCTGAGGAAAAACAAATAGCTGACCTCAGCAGCACAGGGCCCCAGTGTGTTTAGGCTGCTCCGTCTTAGACTTTGGGGAATTCAGTCGTTCCCTGTCTCTGATCAACCCCTCATATTCAGACAGGCCACAGCACGCAGTAAACACGGGACGCGGAGGGCATCCTGCCTGATTCAACATATAAGAGGATTTAGTGTTAGGCCGTTGAGAAGAAGCCAAGACTAAATACACAGGGTATCTTTTGCTCTAAAAAAACTTGCTCCAGAACTCAAGGCAGACGGGTGCACCGCTTCTGGTGCAACAGAAGAAAACACAACCTCGTGACAGACGCTCAGAGGTAGTTGTCAGCGTTAGCGGTGCCGACTGTTTGTTCCCATTTAAGATGTTCAGAAAAACGCAGGGACAGAGGGGAAACTGCCGGATGAGCTCTCCTTTTCCACTGTGTTCCCTCAAAGCTACATCAGTCCCTATTTTGACTGCAGCCCCGAGGGCGGTGTGACCAACCCTCAACTAAATGCGTGCACGCACCGTCTTTGGGAGCAACGACTCGCAGCCAGCTGCTCCAAGAGCCAGGCAAAATATGTAGGCAAAGTGAAATTTGCCAACCTCTGCAGCTGTTCCTGCCAACAACATCATGGCCAACACCACCCCCCCCCTGGCATCCCGCTGGCATCTGTGGTATTCAGAAGCTCCGCTTTTCCAGTGGAAATGCGATAGGGCCAAGTCACCATCTCGGAAAAGTCTGAAGAACATGCACATGCACCTGGCACCGTCAGAAGGGGTCTCCCGGCTTTGGTTCGCTCCGACTGCGGGAACAGATCATCTAGCTGAAAAATGTGAGAACACGGGTTCTAGCTAGATGCTAAGAAAAGCGGAATATATATATATGCTGCAATATGCGCCGGGCTTCTCTTTAGTCTTGAATGATTCAAACAGGATATTGAGGTTAGAGAAGTCCAAGGGTTTTAGGACCACCTTCCTATTTTTCATCATTTTGACATGAATTTTCTGTCGACCTCAGTCAAGGTCACACGCTGAAATGCCGGAAACATATTTTCCCATTTCTCCCCCCTTCCTGTTTTCATTCTTCTTTTTAGACATTCTGGTTTCCACTGTGGTCCAACTATCACTCAACTAGCCATAGAAGTTGCGCGACAGATGGAAGTGGGAGTGAAATATGTTTTTAATGCGGGGGCGTAGCAAAGCGATTACCACAGAGATGATTTCATAATGAATTACCATATGTTTCACCATCCGATGTGCTTGAGAATGCATGTTTTTTAACTTTTAACTGTACACTGTGGGGACTTTTTCGGTGAATTTTCAGATTTAGGATTCCTCAGATCTGCAGCGTGTGTTTGTCTCAGCTGTCTGACCGAAGCAGCCTCACAGAGAAGCTATCATTGTCTTCTGTGGTGCGGTCGGCATTTAAAACACATTCCACGGTTTCGCACATTTCTCCCCCTCGGTTTTGTCCGTCTGCACGACTTCCACCTACCGTCTGCGTGACGAGGGCCACATGACACACCGTGACAGTATGATGTCTGTTTCCGAGGCGGTGGTCAGATGTTTTCTGGATTCCGGCTTCAGGGAAAACACTGGATTGGTGCTAATGTTTGGTGCGTTCTCGGTATCAGGATAGGTTCCTGCTGGTCCCACACTAAAGTCAAAAACCTTTCCAATAAGACCCAAGGAACTTGGCAATGGATACAAATAGGGGGAGTATGTCTTTTAAGATGCATGCGTGCATTCCAGCGGTAAGACACGGGCAGTTCACTTGGGTTTTTATACTTTACTTAATTTTCTCAGAGGAATTGAGATTTTTATGACCAACGGAGCACACGTTAGTGGGAAGCTTTTGTGCTTGTGTGCACGTAAGCAGCCAACTTCGGACAAGGGATTAGGAGACAGACACCGTGTCGGGTTTCCACGTCAGACCCAGTGTGGGGAGAGACATTCTTCCAGGAGTAAGTACAGCTTTTATAGAACTTTAGCCCTGAGATGAGCATGGGAGGGGAACTTTTGCATCACTAAAGCCTCGTCATGTTGTCTTATCAGTGGAATTGGAATTAAATCACTTTTATGAATCTAGAGAAATGGATGAATAAAGATATCCTCTGCAATATTTTCCAGATGTATAGCAGTTAAGGAAATACGGAGTCGGGTGAAAAAGCAACAACCCCGTCTACTTCCCCTCTGACAACACAGAATATCTCACCTTGTAACATGTCACACTGCCTGACCTTTGACACTGTGACCTTTTTTTCACTCACCCATTTGCAAAGAGCGGTTCTCGTGTGAGTGGCGTCTCTGTTCTCCTCCAGAAGCTCAAACTGTGGCCCATCAGGTTTAAATTAGCTGTACATTTTCAAGGAATGTCTCCTTCCTCCAAGAGCAGTACATTTTCACCCATCACCTCCAGCCATCGGGCTCTCTCCGTTGGGTTTCGCACACCCGCTTGGTGCTCCACAGGCAGCAGAAAGGGAGATGTTGACAACGGTAACGTTTATTTGTGCTTCCATTTCATCTCCAGAGGGCAGTGGTAATTTCTCGTTTTCTTCTGTGCGAAACGGCGACGCTGCGTCCTCCGCCATCCCCAGATTACACCAACTGCATCTTTGATGTGCAGCACAGGCGGTTTAAAATGGACTCATGCAAATTTGATTGCTCTGATCTAAAGGAGAATCTTTTTTTTTTTTAGGTAATTTCATTATTTATACTCAAATTTCAAAAAAAATGATTATTTATTCTTTTTTTTAATACAAATATAAGCGTGGGTCCCTTCTGCACAGTGGAAACTCATCCACCAACACAAGATTTTTTATTTTGAAAGTTTACCAGATGTTCCTTTTTCTCTTTAAACCCAACGTCCTATCCTATTCACTTCATCAAAAAAATAATCCTGGGTATTTTTTAGGGGGAAACCGACCATAGATGCAACGCAAATGCATCCGGTGTATTATCGGGGTCACACCGGCGCTCCTCTGGTACTTTATAGTTATTATCTTTGACCATCAGCCAGTCCTCGCGTCCAAACAGTTCAACCTTTGTCTCACTTCTGTTAGCGATTCATTAAGAGCCGTCCTCCCACTCCCCACTTTGCTTCGCTGTCCCCTCTGTCAACCCACCATCGGTGGAGGATATGAGGGCTCAGTGCTGCTGAGGGGCTCCTCTCCCAGGTGGATTCTCAGATTGCTGCGGCGGCCTTTGATGGTGAAAAGTGAGCCGGCCAGGTCTCAGATGGATCCCCTGCAGGCAGGCAGGCACACAGACTGGCTCTCGTTAAAAAAGCACCACCTTTGTGTTCCCACAGGAGGTGAATGTAATTAACATAGCTTTAGTACTACCTGTGTTTTCACCCACTGTTGTCAAGGCTACTTGTGTTTGGCTTTTGTGTGTATTTGAGGAGTGCAGAGGCTGTTCGGTAGGTGGGTGGGCGTAGGAAGGAGGGTTGATTATGTGCACATGCACAAGCCCGACAGAGGTGTCCAGTGGACAACTGCAGCGGGCTGATGTAATGGTTGGGCTCTGGTCTTGATCTGGCAGCTGCTGGCTAGAAATGTTGTGGTCTTCAACAGGGCCCCGGCCTATTGATGCTTTAACCCTTCATAAATCTAAAACTGCATTCTTCCATATTCTCTATTATTATTTATTAGGCAGTTTGTTTTAATAATAAAAAAAAAACATCATTCGATAGGAAGTACCTTCCTTCTGTTAATGGTTTAGATAAAAAACCTGGATTTTAGATATGTTCCTAACGCTTTCTTCCTTCGCTTTTTCCCAACTTTCAGGATGTCCTCAAAGCGTGCCAGGAGCAGATCGAACGCGTGTTGTTGAGCAGTCTGCGCGAAGGCCGGCAGCAGCAGCAGCAGCACCAGCAGACGCAGAGGGGCCCCAGCGGGAAGGGCCTGGACGAGCTGGACCAGTCCTCCACCCCGACAGACGTCCGCGATGTCAACTTGTGAACCACCGGAGGGCGCCGCTGTTTTGGATTTACAAAAGAAGCTAAAAAAAAAAAAAAAAGCATATTGAAAAAAAAAAAGTTTTTCGTAAAAGCAGAAAAAAAAGAACAAAAGAAGAAAAATGTTAAAAACACAAGCCCTTTGAAAGACAAAAGAACAATGCTTGCTAGTTTTTTTTTTTTGTTTTATTTTGTTTTTTGTAGATTTTCTGTTCATCAAGACGAAAACACCTGCCCACAAAAAAGAATTTCTATGATCTTTTAGTTGAAAAAGTAATAGATTTGATACAATGAAGTTCTGTGGTGCCTTGGATATATAGAAGGGAAGCCAATCATATTTGCATTTTGCCTCTGATTGTATCATATGACCTTTAAGTTATATTTTACCCATAGCTTGATATTGAAGCCGTTTCGGAACATAGATCGGATCACAGTGGGGCTTCAGTATCTCTCTTCTACCATCGCCTGTGATGGAGGACACTGTGAGGATGTTCTGCTCAATGTCGGTGAAACAAAACAGGCATGATGGTAATTATTAGTAGTATTAGTAATCATTACTATTAATAATATTATTATTGGACATAATTTGGAACTTAGTAGTCGAGATCATTAAGCTCCTTTTGTCAGGCTGCTTGTGTGTATGCCTTTGGTGCAGTTCTGTGCACGTGTGCTTGTAGGTGAGGATGCCAGTTTGCGTGTGTGTGTCTGTGTGCGGTGTGAATGCTACATGTGATCTTGTATCTATATTAGCAGTTAGCATTCAATGGCGTGAGGCACTTGAGCATAAATCAACTCGTAGTTTAATATTGGATGTTAAGAAGAGCCCGCAAAGCGAGTCGAGGCTTTCTCCTTCAGTGTAACAGGCCATCTTTGCTACATCACTGCCTCCATGCGTGAACGGCGTATCGCGGTGTATTTACAGCCAACAGTAAATGTCACGTGCATGGACTATGAGTAAGGTGGAAAAAGAGTTTTGCAAAAGAAGGATGTGGGCATAGCCCTCTTGTCTTTCTTCCTGTACGGTCGCACGTATGACTCAGAGGTGTGTGTTGATTGCTGCCAGTCTTGAAATAATACATCCTACTTCCTTCTTTTTTACATTGTTACAATATGGTGTTTTGAACCTTTGACAGAGTAGAAATGACCTCTCGCACATGTGAGCATGTACGGCACGTGAAAAAGCAGGATAGGACGACGTCTTGTAGAAAGTAAATCCACGATGTTTTGTTTCGAAGCGTTGTGGATGGAGGCTCCCGTGTGTTAATAAGCAGGGAAAGAATTCCGAGTTTGCCGCAGAAGGGACAACACTTTGGAACTTTAGCGGACTGTGCTGCTGTGGGAAGTGAGCAGTGAGGGGGAGATATACTAAAGCGAAAGATGTCCAAAAGCTTCACTGTAAAACGTCAATGGGCAGTTTTTGCAAATGGTCGTCTGCAGTTTATCAGAAATAAGACGGATAACTAAAACTGTGTGGTGCCTGATCATATGAGCATAAATTGTCTTGTGAAGGGGAGGGGATGATGAGATGTACAGGAATGCTTGCATAAAGTCAATGCATCTGGAGTCCCACGTAGGGCTGTTCTCGGCTCCCCTGTTTCAATGGCAAAGCACTTTGGGAATATGCTCCCCAGGAGACGAGTCAAATGAAATATGTTTAGTGGTGGACGGAGGGGAATGGACGTTTTTAATCCTTGTTAGCCTTTTCTTTGGTTTACTTGTAGGGCTGGTTTCCCAATCATCAGATGCTTGTCAATTGCTTTCCGCAGCATATACACAAGAATATTCTGACCAAAAAAACACAAATATTTAAAAAAAAAGCAAAAAAACATTCCTGTTTGAGCAAAGTGTACCGGAGGGTTAGCGCAAAGAGAAACCACCAACATGAATTGAAAATGCCTACATTTAGAATTCAGTGTTCCATGGGTTCTGTTTTCTTGTCTAGACATTAAATACTTGTTTTTACTTGAATATTTTTTTTTCTCTTATTTATCTATTAAACAGCCACAAATCTGTCACACAGGACAGCGATAAGCTGGGTTAAATGAAAATAATAATACAAAAGTCGTCATAACATCCGAATATTTGCACATTCTTTGGAGGACATTGAGGGTTTTTATAGAGGAAGACAAAAACCACCTTAAGTGATGTGCTTTGTTGTCGTTGGTCAGGTTTTCATGGTGCTGGCTTTTATTGTTCGGGCCGATTGTGAACCGCATCTGTCCCCTTTCGACCTCCCCGGGGGGGGGCTTCATCAGACAGACAGCATTCAGACGTTTTGTCATTTCATTTGAGTGGGACACATGGTTCTGACGCAGCAAAACCACCTTAATGCTTGACACTTTTTCCATGACAGTGTATGCGTGCGCGTGTGTGTGTGGGTGTGAGAGAGAGAGAGAGAGAGTGAGTGAGTGAACAAATTTTCTTTTGTTTGTTTAGGGTTTTTTTTTTTCTTTTTTTGTATTGGTTTTGTTTTCAGAACGGAAGATATTTTCCTATTTTTTTTCATTAGGATTGAGAAATTTATTGATGAATTATGAATATTTTCCCTAAACCACACCCATTTGC
>CAAE01014566.1:843702-887050 GCA_000180735.1 Tetraodon nigroviridis
GACAAGTAGGGAACGGGCAGAAAGAGAGAAGCTTTTGCGCTTCCCTGAGGGGGAAGAGTCGTGTTTAAACGTTGCAAACCGTAAATCTGGCGGAGCCTGAAGCCTGAGCAGATGCGTCTCCGCCATGGCGGTACCACCGGCGGCCGCTAGAGGTCCTCGTTTCCCCTAATTCTTATCTGCCTATCATTTTTTTCCTGCTGTTTTTACGTTTTATTCTGACCTTTGAAAAATCAGACAATAATTCCGCTATTTAAACAAAACAAAAAACAATAATCAGCAATAATATTAAAATAACCGTCATGCATAATTATTTATTTATTTATATTTACCTGCAGTGGGGAAACGCAGTACAATAAAGCAGGCTTGCTACAAGGTAATGTGGACACCATTGGAAGAGCAGTAACATGCTTAGTCAGAGTTACTCTTTACACCTCTTGGCCTCCAAACAGGCCAGACTATTGATTCAGGCTTATCTGAAATCGGGCTGCAGCAGGCAGAGGCCGCAGGCCGGTTACCTCAAAGATGTGATCTTCACCAACGTGTTTGTCAGCGACATGCTGCGTGCCCAACAGGTACCATCTTTTTTCTTTAGCGTTGTGAGCCTTTTGTCTTTAAACGTTTCTCTTTACATGATGAGATAATGGTGTGTTTCTTCCAGACAGCTGATGCAATAATGAGACACAACAGCAGCTGCTGTGACCTGCAGATGGTGTGTGACCCGCTTCTTAAAGAGAGGGTGAGAATTCTACATCATCATCATAATAATAACGATAATATCAATAATAACATTAATAATAATAGTAATTTTTTTCCATTAGAGTTTTGGAACAGCAGAAGGGGGTCAAATAGAGGATGTGCGACGGATGGCCAAGGCAGCAGGGCAGACTTTTCCAGATTTTACTCCTCCAGAGGGAGAGACTCACGATCAGGTGACCTCTGTCTCTTCCTCCAGACTTTCCCTAACCTTTTAAGCTATTTTTTGACGTTTTGACCTTGGGTTTCTACTATAAATAATACAGCTTATCAAAAGAACTCACAATGGACAATTGATACATTCCCGATATCAACTGTGAATATTGCAATGACAGCAAACGACTCTAAAATTACGCTGTTGAGCATTAGGTTCTCCATCTTAATACTCTAATTAATCAATACCTGCCTGAACCCACTAGATTGCTGAAAACACTCCTCCATTGTCTGCCCTGACATGAAACCTTTCCGCGTCTATTGGACTGTATGATCTAGAACCTTGCAGAGCTTTCGGCTGCATCAAGGAGAACCAAACGACTCCTCCGCTGTCGAGCATCTGTCTTTGCCGCTGTCCCCTTCACTTCGGAGGCTTTTCCTCCACTGTGTGGGAGGACGCGGCGTGTTGACATCATTGACAGCTTGGCTTGGACATTAACTTGGCAGATGATGATGATGATGATCACATGACGCAGACGGGCCTGTCGAGCGCCCCAATCAGGCCTCCCTCCCAGGGAGCGCCACACCTACTGCGTCACGGCTGTGTCCTTCTAAAAGGGAACCTCGGTGTTCGCGAATGAAAATAACCTTTAACTTGAATCCATCACAGTTTCGAGTCGGCACGTTTCCGAATGACAAACAGACGCTCCAGCCTGTGACTGATTATTTCTTTGCTTTTTTTTCTTTCTGCTTTCACTGACTAGGTCAAGGAGAGGGTCAAGAGGTTCTTCGATAAAATGTTCCGGCAAATTTGGGACGAACGCCGGCGTGACGGAGGGGAGGACGAAAACTCTGCGTCCGCTCCAACCGAACCGCCTTGTCACGAAGGAACCGCAGAGGACGGGCTCAGGGGCGTCCCCGTCCACGCTTTGGTGGTCACGCACGGCGCATACATGTGCGTGGCCGTGCGTTACTTTGTAGAGGAGTTACGCTGCTCTTTGTCTCCCGGTTCCGACGAGGCGACTATGTTCTCGTTAAGCCCCAACACCGGTCTGTGTCGCTTTGTGCTCACGATGAGACAAGAGGAGGACCGTGTGAAACTGTCCGATGTCTGTTGTGTGTTTGTGCACAGAAATGAACACAATAAACCGTAGGCACTAGACGATGACAACTGTGTTATTAGAAGCGTTACATTCGTGTCTGTTTGTCCGGAACAAGGAAAAGCTCATTATATTTTAGCAATGTTCTGGATTTTCAAGAGCCTTTTGGTCTTCAAAGTGATCATACAACCACCTATGTGACGTTACCTTGTATCACTACTGGTGATATATTGTAGGTGTAACTCGCTCGGTGGAGTTCTGCTCACTCTGAGTGGGTTATTTTTCTGTTTTATATCCATCCTTTCCTATCCTACCTGTTTTTTCCATGTTTTTTAATGTTCAAGGGTCTTTTGTTGTGAATGGAGCACCCCCCCATCGCTGCTCCAGGTTGTGTTTCAGCGCACTGTCATCATCGCTTTGGTCCTGTCTGGCTGTTGATTACACTAAACGTGGGCCGCTTCGCGCACTAATGACTCTGTGTTTCTATTTTTACCCGCCGGAAATCTGTGGATGTTACGCACAAACACAGAACAGGACTGGAACATGTCAGAAATCAGTGACCGTGTCCCTGGTTTAAAAAGAACAAGGTCACGAAGGACAAACATGGGACCGGGCAGCTTGCAAATACCTTTAAAATACATTTAAATGTAAAAGGGAAAGAAAGTCTGTTATTTTTTTCTTTCCGAACATAAATTTGGGGCTTAGAGACAAACCCCTGGGCATGATTTCAGTCTCCGTAAGAGATTAATTCCAAGCAGGGGGGCTTCTGGGACAGCACATATAATCAATATATACTACAGGACTTGTTATTAGAAAACATGATATATCTTATTTATGTCGTCTCTTCATGGTGACACACGGAGCTGTAATGTCTTTATCTTCTATTTGATATTTGGGCATTGTTTTTCCATGTCCAATAGTTGTCTGTTACGTAACCAATTGGTTGCGTGTACAATACGTGATTTTCCTTCCTAAACAAAGCTGGTTTTTGCCTCTAAGAGCACGAGAAATGTTTGGTTTGTTCCAAAAAAGGGAGAAAAAACAAAGACCCAAAGTTCACAAAATAATTCTGATTTATTATTTACACCAGAAACGACAGTACGAAATATATAAATAATAAAACAGTAGGAAGGAAGTCATTTAACACAATCCAATAAATAAATACGTTTCTATTGTTTTTGCTGTGGGTGTCCTGCACCTGGCATCATTTGGTCGAGCTGATGGACGGCTGCATCGGTTTATTGTTGTTCTCTAAAGACTTCTTCTTCAAACATTCTATTAACATTTTTTCTTCTCATAAATATTCATTCTTGCTCCTAGGTTACACATTTATGCACGCAAAACCAACATTATTGCCACATCTGGCTCAGGGTTTAAAGTTTAACTCCAAAAGAGAGGTTAAAGGATAGCAGGGCATGGGGCAAACCTGGCTCTAATAATGTCACCGATGATGTTGCCAAACTTTCTGGGAACTGTTGCTGCTTGGTTCATCCCGTTGTTCCCCGATGCCCGTGGTCTTGGGTCTGAACATGGGAAAAGACCCGCGTCGCTGCCTCTCCGCAAAGAGTCCGCTGTCTCAGTCCTGATCCGGCCGGTCGGCAATGTTAGTCTTGATGGGGCTGACGGGCCCGTTGGACTGTAGCACCCGCAGAGGGTCGTCACAGGAGCTGATGGTCTCTTTGGAAATGGGGCCCGCCTGGTCCTGTTCCAGCAGGCTGGGATCCGAACCCGGGGGCTCCTTGGCAGAATGCGAGGGATCCGACTGGGACCTCAGGGGATCGGACGGGTTCACCTCGTGGCTCCTCCTCCGCCTCTTCACCAGGAGCCTTTCCCACAGGGATGAGGGCGTTTCCGGCTCGTGCCGACGAAC
This sequence comes from Tetraodon nigroviridis, assembly GCA_000180735.1. NCBI lineage: Eukaryota > Metazoa > Chordata > Actinopteri > Tetraodontiformes > Tetraodontidae > Tetraodon > Tetraodon nigroviridis. The sequence continues at coordinate 847,579 of CAAE01014566.1, forward strand.
GACCCGCAGCTCTCCTCTCTCCTGTTTGAGCAGCCGACCCCCGCTTACCGAATAAAACACTTGGTAGGGGATCGCCGGATCTAACCAAAGGCGCTGGAAAAGGCAGTCTTCTCCCTTCTTTAGCTTCTGACGGACACAGCCAAACGTGTTAGCAGGGTTTCCTTCCGCACGCTGCCTTGTAATGAAGTTGATTTGTACTTACAGAGTGGTAAAGCTGTCCCTTGGAATCCATGCAGAGGAAGCGTCTTTGTTGCAAATTGAATATTAACACAAAGTTGCCGGTATCTGTCCTCAGCGGCAAAATCACTGTCGGAAAACGGGTTTCAAAGCATCAGTGAAACGTGAAACCGAAGGCCTGGTGAAATTCAGCTTCTTTGTATTCGGAAGCACACGCTTTCTTTTCCGCGGCATGTAAATATTTGGATAAACCTCAAGCCTACGTGATCGGCCTTGTGTTTTAAGAGGAGGATGTTGTCAGACTTACTCAGAAGTGGGCTGTGGATGCCTTTTCCCTCTGATCGGGAGAATCCCAACGATGGATGTTTTTTAAATCCCGACGTCCTCCGAAGCTGGAAATGCGGTTCTGGGTCCTGCGGCCTCATGGTACAATCCAAAGGGACAAACAAATGGACGGCGATCAGAACGAATGAGAGGAAAGACGCTGGCATGATCAATAGGAGCGCCGGACTTTTTTTTTTTTTTTTTTTTTTTTTTTTTTTTTTTTGGGGAGGTTCTCCGTCCTCGGCAGCACAATGGTTCAGACTGGTGCGTGGCAGCTTCTGGAGGAGGAGAAAGTCCAACAGCTCTATTTAAACTGGGGGTCAGTAAACTGGCTAACTCATGCGCTCATTTAAATAACTGAATGGCCATTGATGCAGGAGGCATTCCTGGGACTCTCACTGATTAAACTCTTTCATCTGATTAAAAAAAAAAAAAAAAAAACCATCTTTCGGGCCTGGATGTTCGGCACAGCTGCTGCTCTCCTCACTAGAAAATGCTGTAAAATAAACAAAACGTCGCAAAGGTCTGAAAAAGGAGCTCGGCTCACCCACCGTTTGATTTATTGGTACTGGTCTGATTCAAAACATGAGAACATTTTCATTTTTAAGGTTGCTCCAAATAGATGTTGATGAGGCCGAGCTACTTTTATTTATTATTTGTAAATGTTGAATACTCGTCGGTTCCAGTGTTTCAAAAATAGGGATTTGCCGTCTGCTTATTCTGGACTGACTGCTGACTGTTGGAAATTCCAAGAGCAGGCCAATGAGGTTTAATGTTAGAAGAATAACGGATCAAGACAATTTCTTTTGAATCCCCACTTTATTTCTCCGATCGAATTCTCTGATTTAAATTTGTTTAGAATTCCAAATATAAATCCTAATTTATATAAGCATTATTCAGAAATATTGCACATACGTGTACAGTTATACTCTGTTTCTTCATTGACCTCAGTCATTTAAACTTTATTTATCAATTAATTATACTTTCCAAAGTGGCCACATTTCATTTATTTGTTTATTTTTAATTTATTTTTCATGAAATGTTTTCATATTCCTGATGTGCGGCAAAAGTTGACATTTCATGGACGGAAGGTTTTAGCCCGCAGACACATGTAACCTGTTACGTAACGTTTAGTCATTCGAGAGTTGTGTTTAAGAAACTCTCCAGGAGTTTATGGTCAGAACTGTAATATTTCTCAAAATGGAGAGAGTCATAAATGTTACGATTCCTGGAAGAAATGTTCAGAGAAGTTCAAGGTCGAACGGAAGAACTTTCCTTTATCGTGCCATTATTTACAAATGATTACTCAAAACTTCCTCGGCGCAGGGCAGAATCACTGATTCAGCGATACACAGAATACAGAAACTGCACTTCTGTGTATTCAAAAAGTGGCCGGCGTTTTCTGAACTGACTTTTGTCGCCTGGGCATAGTTTCAGGGCTTTTCCTCTGGCGTATCGATATGTTTGGTGGCTACGCCTCGGAAACCTTAGAGCTATTAAAACAATGCTCTGTTGTGAAACACAAGTTACAAACTGGAAGAATGTAAAGATAAGATAAGATAAGATAAGAAGTACTTTATCCCAGACAAATTACACGTGCAAAATGAAAAATGTGCAAGTAGAAAAGCAGAGTACAAGGAGCAGTTGAAGTAACCTCACACTATTTGCACATACATGCACATTACATGCAATGAGCAGCGTGGAAACGTGCAACTAGGAAGAAAACAAATAGAAAGTACAAACAGGCAGAGCTCATGGCAGCATGAAGGAGGAGGTGGAAGGAGGTGTTGAACCTGGGCAGGAAGGAGTTCCTCTATCTGTCCCTGTGGCAGCGGAGCCTGAATCAGTTTGTTTGAGGAGCCGGTTGACTGGTGGAGAGGGTGGTCAGGGTGATCCAGAATGGACGGATGTCCTTCGCTCCAACGCAGCATCCACGGTGTCCAGTTTGCAGCCAACTCAGTCTGCTGGTGTTGGCTCTGGTGCTGCCTCCCTCGCAGATAGAGAAGAAGAGTGCGCTGGCAGCAACACCCTGGTGGAAAATACCCAACATCCCGCCGAAGGATCTCAGCTTCCTCAGGAAGCAGAGTCGCCTCATCCTCTTCTTTTGCACAGCCTCACTGTTGGTCTTCTTTGGTTTGCTGTGGACGTGCACGTCCAGGTACTGGTAGTCCTCCGCCATCAATGACCTCTCCCAGGATGTTTAGAGTCCGTGTGGCCGTCTTCTTCGTCCTAGAGTCGATCACCATCTGGGTGGTGATCTGGGTGGATCGAGGTGGATCTTCCCTGACCCGCTCCACAAAGTCATCAAAGTCAGAGGAAAGAAACATGATGCACAATTGCATTTTGTAATCTATTGTATGCTGGTATTTGCTCACTAATAACATTAGATCTGGTACCCTCGTATCTCCATGGTAACCGCATCATTCTAACTTTGTATTTATAGCGCCGCTCGCATCACGAGGTGTCCTACCGGTCTCCACCGGCAGAGGGAGCCACTGACCGGTGCCTAATTCACCATGACTTTGACGTCTGTTTTATTAAATTTAATAAGTTTTATAGATATCCTATTTAACTTTGGCCCTATATTAAAGTCTATTTAATGTTCCTTGAAGAAAACAAAAAGAACTACATTCGTTTTTTGTTGAGTTTCTTTTTTGTAACTTAAAAAACTTTTTTCAATGATAAATTTTTGCAACGCAAAGAAAAAAAAAAATTCCTCACAGGAAAGTCACAGGATTTTCTGAAGAATTCGACAACTGCCGCTTTTATAAAACATCTTTTATTATCATCTCAGGAATACAGTTGACTGCTGTGCACAGCACATACGTACAAAAATAAAAGGAAAACCATTTGTAATATAGTATTTCACTTCATCATCATCTTATTATTATTTTTTTTTTCCCAGAAACAAATGATTGGAGAAGTCTGTTGTTTTCAACTAATTTACAATCATTTTCATAATCGGAACTAAGGCAGAAGGTGAGGTATATGTTAAAAAGAGGAGGGGGATCGGAGGAAGCACTCTCCCCTCAGTGCAGGAATATAAAACTGAGAGAGAAACACAAAGGCTGGTGGCGCACAGGGACACACACGCACACACACACTCACACATGCACATATGCACACGTGCAGGCACACACACACTGATCCCACATTCTGTCGACATCCAGCTCCCTGTGAACCAACACGTGTAAAAACACCAGAACAGGTATGAGAAGGACAAAGAAAATCAACGGGAGTCACACAGTTTCTCCGTCCAGACTTCAAATATGCATAAGAAAGAAACCCAAGTCGTCAGCTTTTAACGTTAAAATGCACGACGCGTCTCTCCATCGTCTTCTCTCACACCCAGATCCCCTTTTTTTTTTTTTTCCTGCTGCAAAACAACCTCATGCAATAGTTGTTGAGCTTGTTCAAGAGTAATATTTGCTATGAATCCTCAGTGTTTCAAGCCGAGAACAAGCCAAGTGACATTTGGTATCAACAGTATCAGCATCTCAGGTGACCCCCGTGGCTCCGGGGAGCCGTCCGCGCGTCGGCCATTTTTCTCACCTTTCCTGACAGAAAGAACTCAGAAATGACGTACAGCCATCAACAGTGTTGGGACAGTAGAGAGTTAGTTACTTTTTTGATTTTGAACAGAATAAAGGAAAATAAAAAACCCAAGACACGTTGTTAATATTCCCCCCCCCCCAAAAAAAAAAAGGCAAATGGGAGAGTCAAATCTCTCACTTTTGATCACAGTATTCACCTCATCTCAACTTTTTCCCCTCGTGGAAGCATAAGATTGTGTTTTCAGAAGTGGCCATTTTACCCTCATAGGCACCAGCTCGTTCCACCAAACTCCCTGTTCTCCCTGTGACGTCTTTCTCTCCGGCACGCTTGTCTTTATCCTCTCCTGAGAGGAAGGAAGGAAGGAGCGAGGGAGCGAGCGAGCGAGCGGCACGTCAGCTCGCTCAGTCAGACCTGATACTCCTGAGTCTGACGCCATCTGCCCCACAGCTTCGGCAGAAACAGAACACGACAGCCGCGCACACGCGCACACACACACACACAAGACACACACCCACACACACACACACACACAGTATCATGAAATGCTGCACATTTGTCTCTGCTACTGGAGTTTAAAGGGTATGTAAACCAGCACTCACAGACATTTTGTCAGTGTGCTACAGAATTGTTACAGCACTGAGGAGGGCTAACGCCGCCACACATCACACACTCTCGCCTCGCTACTTTATTGAAATCAAAACCAACCAAAAACGGCCCGATGGCTGCAGAACGCCAACGGGAAGGTTCCGTGATATCAGTTAAAAAATGTAAAAATCCGAACGATCACATCTGTCACGTTTCCCAGGTTCTCCTCAGAAGTACAGCAACAAAAAAAGCACAACGTCGAGGCGTTAATCACTCAAAAACAGTCCGTGACCTTGGCACAGAAATGGCTCACAGGTGGGATGAGAATCCCACAGCTTTGCAGGTCTGACGAGGAGGAGCCCACCAGTCTGACGCTCAGGCGTTATCTAGCATTTAGTCCACATTTTCCTCCCTAAGTTAAACAAACAGCCGCTGTCCCGGTAAATCACGGCTGCTACCTTCAACTCTGTCTGCCGTCTGCTTCCCCCTCGTGCCCTTTGTCTCCGCAACGGAAAACTATCTGAAAGAGGAGAGCATGCAGTTGTTGAATTCAAGTATGGTATGCTGCACACACAAAGCTGGAGCCGAACGTTGCAAATATAACCCTTTGGTTCACTGACTGTTTTTCTTTGTTTTCTACAGAAGTGGATGTTTTGACTCCATGACAACCTGAAAAATACACTAAAACAACAACAAAAAAAGGTCAATCAATCCGTGACCAATGCAACTCACGCCATCTAAACGCCCAGCTGAGATACCCAGAAGTACTGTATTGCTATCTAGTAGCAGTACCGTATTAGTAGTAAAGGTATTGCTACTTTTTTTCCCCACTGCTCTTGCGTCATACCAAAGTCAGACTTGCCAAAACTCAAACCTGTACGGAGGCCAAGCAGCTCCCACCACATTGGAACCATAAACGCCCAATGATGCGAAGTAAAAAAAAAAATAACAGGAGTCATCAGCAAAGAAAACACATTGCACCTGCTAGATTTGGACTGAAGGGACATGTTATATAAACCCTGGGGGGGAATGGAGGACATTTAGCCTTCTGTCCCACCTTTTGCTTTCCACGGCCAGAAATGAAAACCAAACTTTATTTTTTGGAATATATCCTGTAAAATAATGCATGCCCACACGTTAAGTTTACACACTCAAACACTCCTGGCCTGAAGAGAGGGCTACAAAACTTGTGAAAGCAAAATCTGGGATTGTCAGAAGTTTCCTCAGACGTGATTTGGAGGGGTGTGCGACTCTAAATCTAGCCTTCCAAATTAGCAAGTGGCTCCGCTGGGTCCTGTGCATCAGAGTCTCAATTACTTAATTGATCTATTTATAGAAAGAAAATGAAGTACAGAAACCTTTGGCCCTCTAGGAATTGGGCTAACCCCCCCCTCCTCCGAAAAAAAAAAAAAAAAAAAAGTGGTGCCTGAGGGAGTGATGACTAGCCTTTCGTTCCTATTTCTGACTTGAGCACCACATTTCTCACATGCTAGGGGTAGGGGGCCGCATGTCGGCATCCAAGGCACCGCCACCTCGTGACGAAGCAAACGAAAGCCACCGCCATGTTTGCAAGTGCTTGAGTCGCCCTGCAGCGACTGGATTGGACAAGGGAGACGGGTGGTGAAGTCCAACCAAAACTAACAACAACAAAAAAAAAACAAGAATAATTTAAATAAATTAACCTGGAGATTTCATGCGCTCGTCTCTGTTTTTTTTAGGATATGGTGCTCTGAGGTAATAAAATATCCATTTGAATTTCACTGGGATGGACAGTCGGCCACCCACGGCGCGAGGATTTATCTCCAGCAAGCACCCACGAAAACCGAGGGAGTAAATATCGTTCCGCCACCCTCTTCACCCCACAAAATGATGTAAAATGGTAAAAGCAGCAAAGAATGGCATTTCCATCGTTTCTAATACAAAGCTACCCAAATATACATATAAAGTTTGAATAAATACCATCAGATATAGCTGTTTTCCTTTCTTCTGCTGTCCATTTTGTCTCTCGAGTTTGTTTGTACGTATATTATGTTACCTGGGAAATAATCCACATGTGCAAAAAAGTGTGTTATTGCCAGTTCTTGCTCGTCATATTCTGGGGAGGAAGTGCGTTACAGTCATGGCGGTGGTGGCCTTGTTGCCCCTCTTGACGCGGCCATGCTTGCTAAGCGCTATGTAGGAGCCTCTGTGGACCAGGGACTCGTAGGCGTTGTAGTTGTTGGGCAGCAAGCTCTCCTTGAACTTGCACTCGTCGTGGAAGACTGTCTGGGGGGGGGGACAAAGAGACGGAACAACGTAGGTTTTAATGGACGGAAAAGAGGCTTTGAAGCCCGGCGAGCAGCTTTTTTTTTTTTTTTTTTTTTGTTTGGTTTGGTTTTTTTCAAGCTCTGCAAAATGATTTCCAGCCAAGCACCAAAATAAAAGGCTAAATTTAGCTGACACGCAGAAGCGGAACAATGAAATAATATGGTTTCTTTGTCCTGACGCCCAGCAACACCAACCAATCCTTTAGGCTGATTAGAAACTGGGAGGACAAATGTACCCGGTGTCTGACCAGCACAGCAAATAGGACTTTTACACCTTTTCTGCACTTGAGAAAAACAGAAGCATAAAGAGTCATCCCTCCCATAAATGCCCGGTAAACCTTTAAACATAAACCAGAAGTCTCCAGGGTTAATTACTGCCCCGGGATTTTAGTTCTGTGTTTTATTACATCCCTTAAATACATGCGTTGTCGGGTGGCAGTCCCGCCCCCACATCCTCAAGAAGAAAATGAATAAATCTGCAGAGATCAAAGTGCTGAAATGGTGCTAAAGTTTAAAAGCAGTGATGATGATGAACGCTGATCCGACCAGATCCTGCTGTAAGTACAGCATCGGCCACAGGAGCCGCAGAACTGAGCCGTCAGCGGAGCGAATAGGCTCCCCCGCGAGAGGCCATGTGGCCTAATTCAATCTCTTATCGGATCTTCGCCGCGCTCGCGAGCGAACGCTTCATCACTCATGAGCAGATAGCCGACCGGCACTCTGTCTGTCAAATACGTTGGCCACAACAAGCAAAGCAGCAGCCGTGTGTCAACGGGGCTCCGCTAAACACAGCGTTCCCGCGCCAACCACCTCCAGCGTTTAGCTGTTAAGCTAACATTGTTCCGGGGCAACACAAGGAGCTTCTAACGAGTCCTTGTAGGTGCCTCTTTTTTCCTACCTAAATGCCCTTCATCCTAAAGAGGGATTACTCCAATGAAATTCACCTCAGGGTTAGGAAGCTGCCCTTCGCCCAGCTGCACCCTGGGGAGACTGTGACTTTCACCCCTTTTATCATTTCGGCCTCTTCACACAAGTACAAGCGTGTTGTTTCCTCACGCTCCGTTTGAGTATATTCACACACGGAGGCCGCTCCGGTCTAAAGGGCGTCGGCGGCTTCGCGGCCTCATTTTTGGATCCACAAAGGACAGAGATAAAGAAAGCAAGAAAGAGGAAAAAAAAACACCATGGAAACTTGGACAGTGATGGAGGTGAGGGATGTCAGAGGGGCCGTGGCCTCCTGAGACGCTTGACGTTCACGGCCCTGCCGCGTAAGCACTTTGCCCTCAAAAATCGATTCCCAGCTTCTGCTGACAGGTTTCTTTGCGTCAGGGGGTTTCCCCCCCTCTCTCTCCCTCTCTCTCTCTTGCCTCTGTTAAGCTCATCCTTTTTGCCATAACCACCAGGCCCAACAATTTACAGGCTTTAGAGATCCACAAATTCCATGCAAATTAAAGAAAATGGATTACACTATGTGTTTTTCTTTCTTTTTTTTTTCTGGGGTGGATGGGAGGATCATCAGGGTCGGGGTCACCACTGGACAATAAAGGGAATACTGTGCATACCTACCGTTCCGTATAAGCGTCCACGACTGTTCATTGCGACATACATCTCGCTCCTCACCCCGTAGAGGGTCACCACCCCTCTCTCCACCGTGGAGATCTCTATTAGACCTGGCACAAAGAAAGAAGGATTACGCCACAGCCACAAAAAAAAAAAAAAAAAAAAAAGGAGAGAAGCATGAAAGAAGCATCATCCCGCCCGTGCGTCCGGCGCATCTGCGTCTGTTGGGTGTAACCTCGCAGATCGCTGCGCAGGCGCCGAGAAGCCTTTGTTCTGCGTCTTTCAGCACCTCCACATCCGTCCAGACACGCGTGCCAATCAAGCGCAGTCTGGTTATTGCACTAATTGCTGCCGTGGCGGCACCGAGGCGCACGGTTCCGGGTCTCCGGGCGGCCCTCGGAGGGCTGCGTAAAAATAAGTTGGGTCTAAAAGCGTCCATACATTCATGTCATGGTTGTGCCTGGGAAGGAGGAGGAGGAGGAGGAGGAGGAGGAGGAGGAGGTGGGGAAGGGGGGGGGGGAAAAGAAAGAGAGAGAAAGCGCCGGAAAAGGGGGGGGGGGGTCCTAATGGATACTTATTTTCTTTTGAATAGATTAGCCTTTTCGGAGGACATTCAATAACCCCCTCGGAGCCGGATGATGCGATCATGCAAACGGACGCAGGGGCCAGACGCGCCCGCTCGCCACGGGCCCGTGCGCACCGACCCCCGGCTCCCTCTCACGGCTACTGCGTTACATCGGTGGAGGTAGAACTCACTGTACTGGTTTTCATTATGTACACCGTTTATCCCGCCGTCGGGGAGGACCTGGAGGTGAAATCCGATGCCCACGTTGCAGTAGAGCCTCCGCACTCTCTTGATGCCCAGCAGATAGTCACTCTCCCAGCTCAGCTCCGGTTTCTCCCCAGAGATGCCCAGCACGGAGCGCGAGAACAGGCTCTCCCATCTTTTCTCCAGTAAAGTTGCGTTTGTCCTGCCGCTCGGTAGCGGGTAGGCGGACACGATCCCCAGCAGGAAGCCCAGCAGGAGCCCCGCGCTCAGCGTCCAGTGCGGCGTGCCGGCCTCGCAGGACATACTGACGAGGAGCCTTTGCGCCACGGCCATCCGGTTTACTTCGGGCCACGTGGTCAAAATTAATGACCCTAAAAATACCCCTCTTCTTGTTTTGCTTCTTCGGCATGCCGGCAGAAGGGGAGTATGGGAGCGCAGATCGGGGCTTTGGGCATGAAACGCAAGCCCCGGTGCGGAGGATGAGAGGAGGATGAGGAGGAGGAGAAGAAGAGGAGACGGGAGAGTGCGCGGCGGAGCTGGAGGTGATGGTGATGTTGGTGCTGGTGGTGATTACCATGTTTTGCAGCTCCTCCGCGCCTCTCTCTCTCTCTCTCTCTCTCTCTTTCTCTCTCACACACACACACACACACACGCACACACACACACACTCTCTCTCCCTTGCTCGCGCTCTCTCTCTTTCTTTCCGCGTCTCGGTAAAAGTGTCCCGGATAGATCCTCCGCCGCTCGCCGAACACCGGGGCTACCCAGCCGGCCGCGGCCGTCGCATCCCCGGACGACATCACTGCCCGGCCGGGGGGGATACGAGCGCGGAGAGGGTGCTGACAGCGGGGGGAAGGAGCAACTCTGAGAGGAGTTGAGGGGAGAAGGCTGCTCTTACGGCTGGGAGCGGAGGGGAGGAAGCCTATTGGCGGCGTCCGCCGGCCGCGCCGCGCGATGGGGGCGCGCTCCCAAATTGGGTCGGCGGTCATATGTCTGTCAGGCCGCTTCCTTATTTAGAATGAAGGTGTAAAACCGGGCCCCCATGTCACCGGAGAGCAATGACAGGACTCTTGTGGCCTCAGTTATTCTCTGCGACATTCAAGCAGTGAAATCGGCCTTTTTTTTACCCCCCTTTCTCGCCCCCCCCTCCAGGCTGAAAAATGACACATCAACTGGATGGGAAAGCCTGCACAGCCCCCCGCTTACCGACGTGTCCTTGAGCAAGACACAGACGGCCTTTCAGTGAAGTGGCGCGTTTTAACCAGTGCGCCATGAGCCGCGCGTTCCCCCCGCGGCGCGTTCGCGTGGACCCAGGCCCGTCGTGCAATGGCACGCGTTATCAGCGTGCCATTCCCCCCGTCCTCCTCTCCCATGTGACAGAGAGCACCAGCGGGCGCACAGCGCGTACACGCGTGGGACCGTGCAGAATGGCGCCAGCGCGCTCGATGACGCCACGCCGCCGGAAGATGGCGCCATTTCCAAGTTCATCCACACGCACACGCGCGATCCTTTAGTGACTAAATTTGTTTCATTTTTTTTTACTTTGCGTTTATCATTTTCTGCATTTGGGATAGAAAAACTGGGAAAACTGATACTGGGAACACTGGAATCCATCATCGATTATTTTCCTCTGTATATTTTCTATACAGTATGTTTACATTATATCCTTGATTTGTGTTGAGACAATAATAAAGAAAATAAATCCCCTCAATGTCAGTACAAATTTTATTTTGTAGAAAATATATTTGGCAACGTGGTGGTAGCGCACGAGTCTGTCTGAAGGAAACTGCAAATCTGGGATATTTTTAAGTGTCTTTTTGACAAGGAAACAACAGATTTTAGCTGCAAAGTCAGAATTAAAAACAAAGTCTTGTTAGGAAAATGGAACTAAAATTATTTCAGAGTCGAATATATAAATGCGCTGGTTTTTCTTCTGCCAAATAATAATAAAAAAAAAAAAAAACACAATCTCTCTCGGAAGTGGTTATACAAGACCTGAAAATGCACATTTTACAAAAAAGGAAAAATAAAACAGACAAAAACAGGCTCAACTGTGTGACCCGAACCTTCTCCAGCAAAAGCTTCATGACGACTGAACACGACACAAACAGGGATCAAGTTTCCAGTGTGAGGCCAAGTTCAAACCTACTGGAAGCAAACAGCAGCTACCGAATTAGTCGAGGCTGAAGCAGAAATTGTTAAAATAAATTATAGCTTGAGGATGCGTCTACACCACATCTATACAAATTCATCAGTAATTTATCTTTTTTTTTTTTCACAGAAAGAGCCTTCACCTCTGCACCTGTGAGAGATGCTGGAGGAACCAGGCGTTTAGAACACGCTGTAGAGAAATGAAAGCATAAATAAATATGTATGTACAAACAAAGTCGGGGGGGGGGGAGAGAGAAAGAAAGAAACTCGAAAATGTGTTTTCTGACGCTCGCTGAGCGCTATTTTCCTGCACGTGGAAAAAGAAACTGCTGGGGAGACAGAGGAGCTTTTACCAAGACAAACAAATCTGCTATAACCTTGGTCTGGTCTGTGAGGGACGCATGTGACTTCAGTGCACGCTTTATCAGCCGCCACGTCGGATCACACCTCCCGGACAGGCGCTAAAATTAACCGTCGTTCCACCCAAACGAGACCAGTTTACACCAGAACCTTGTGCAGAAGCCACAACGCGCTGGAACAATCCGGGAGTATGTGAGCGGGGCGAACAATGCATGGGTTAATGCAAAAAAACAAAGAAAAAACATCAAAAAAGCTGCTCGCACTCACGTCAAGCCAACCGCTGCGTCGCAATAATATATTACTCTCTCACCACACGCGTGAAAACACACTCGCCTCTCCGGCAAGCAAATATTCCCCATTTACTGCATCGCTTTTTTGGTCCATCGGGACAAAGACGCCATCGCCCAGTTTGGGAACGCTAAACAATGAGCCCCCGCTGTTGATCTCGATTGTCGCTTTCGAAAATCCGGGTGTTCTCAGCATCCAGAAAAGCGTTTAAAGTGGCGCAAGGAGATAATAGAATGAAGTCACAACCTGAGAAAACAGCTGTAAACCGAACGAGTTGCCTGACGCCGTTACAGTAAACAAGTTGCTGTTTTTTAAACCTCCACAGTCGATAATTGCACCTTAATAGGTTTTAGAACATAATAAAATCCCCATAGGGATAAAGAGTAAAAGAACTCTACAGCATATGTACAGTAAAGGCTCCGTTCGTCTGTGGACACCAGGAGTCGATATAGTGTCCCCATATTTTTGGCTTCACTTTCGTTCAGAGGAAGTGGCGAAGTACCTCGGATCATTGGAACGGGTTTTCTAACGACGTTTTTACTGCACAACCAACATCAGACCCCTCATCATCATCATCATCATCATCTGCTGTGCGTTCCGTCCGACACTGAAGGAACAAACCGCAGAACGTCTCACATATGCAATGAAGGCCTGATGAGGACCGACAGATGGCCAAAAAGTGCAGAAAAACGACTAAATCGCCGATCTGGATCCGGCCAACTCGTCTGAGGCGTTTAAAGACACCCAGGAGCTAAGTTGCTGGCACGTTTTTCCATAAAAGTCACTTTCATCCCACGTTAAAGCAGCAATCACGAGACGGGAAAAACAGAAAAAGACCACCGGAAATCTGGGATGAACGGCAGAGCGACTACGGGGTGACGGTCCGCCCCATGATGGCGATGACGATACCGCGTAAGATTTGTCAGGATAGAAAAACAGCTCAGGGTGGGGCCAGAATGAGGAAGAAAAAAACCCGAATAAAAACTAAACAGTGAATCTGTGTTTTGACTGCCTGAGGAAAAAAGTGGGCAAGCGGAACAAACGGGATTCCGGAGAATGGTCGGTGGTTACGGAGACCAAGCATGGCCCCGCTGACCTTGGCACAGTTTGAAATATCGAGGATACGGGCACGAGGCTTTAGAGAAAGAGGGCGCTCTCGCGTTCCATCCAAGGACCTCCGACAAATATTCCTCATCCCGGAATCTCTCATGGCCGAGTTTCAACTTTTGAGGTCCTTTTGGTCAAAGACGACTCGACTGGCCAGGTAAATGGCGACGGCGCCGAAGAAGGCGGAGAAGGCGACGTAGGCGGTGACCGACTGGGCGAACTGGACAACGGTGCCCATGAAGAGGGTGGGGAAAACCTGAGAGAGGAGGAAGGTGCTGTCTAGGATGGCAAAGTCCAGACCGACGCCGCGCCTCTCGAAAGCCGGCTCGGCCTCCTCCTGTCCGCTGCAGTGAGCGCCGGAGTAGGACTCGCAACCGTCGTGGGCTATCCCAAAGGGACTTCCTGTTTGGTAGCCGTGTTGGCTTTCCTCTTCCGCGGGAGTCAAAAACACGGAATCCCGCTTGGTGACGCCGTTTTTATTGACGCTCCGGCTTTTCTTTTTTGGCATGAAGACCTGATGAGGAAAAAAGGAGTGAAAGGCGTGGCCCGAGACGCCGCTGCAGGAAAAACGAAAGCCGTTCCTTACCTCCTTCTCCTTGTGGTAGTGACAGGTCAGGGTGTAAGGCAACGTCTGCAGCGTGGCGTAGGCGTAGCCGGTGAGGGCCGCCATGACGGTGATCAGGACCAGGCTTTTGGACAGGCAGATGACCGACGTGGACACCGTGAAGCTAGCCATGCTGCTCAGGTAGACCCACCGGGAGCCGAAATGGCGAACCAGACGGCTCATGACCAGGGAGAAAAAGGTTGAGGTAGCACACTGCAGGAACAAACCTAGACTGCCCATCCGGATCCCTGCGAAAACGAAGGGACCAGCATTACGGAAAGAAACCAAGAGCGATTAGCAGTGCGACAGCCGAAGCCCTGAGCCAAATCCAACTGGTATTGATTCAAAGAGAAGCAATCGATGGTTAAGAGTCGCAGTGTGGAAAACTGAAATATCTTTCTTTTTTACCTTTTAAAAGCCTTTTATGTTACTGTGTCACGTATGACAGTAACCGTGTTGAAACACTGGGAAATTCTGGGAAAACAGTGAATATCTTGTTGCCGGTTCGCCGCACGTTTCACAAATAAACGGTTTTTTACCGCTCTCTGGAAGCTGGATTACAGCCGCCATCGGCTCCGTTGGATCAATATTGAGCAGAAAGCGGTTATTGCGGTTGCAAAGACTCTCATCCCAAATAATGTTCCACAGGAGCTGCTTCCGTGACAGATTGGAACGTTCCGTCCTCGATACATCGGCCGCAGGCGCTCGCGACCGAGGGAGGGACACGTGAAATGCGTTTTTCCAAGAAACTCCATCAGCAAACTCCACTCCTGTGACTCTGTACGAGCAACGACGCCGCAGCGGGACGTTGTTTAATCTTCCGCATTGCGAAGGCCAAGCCGTGGGAGATGCGCTGAAGGATTGCCGTGATTAGCGCATGAAATTGCAGGGGTTTTTTTTTTTTTTCAAAAGTTGAAAGCAATTAACCTTCGCAGCAGTTGTTACAGATTAGGCAAAGCTCAGACGGGGCTTTACGTTTGCTTCCACCAGCGACGCGCCGTCGGGGAAGGCAGGTTAAAAAAAAAAAAGGAAAATAAGAAAAATGTATTCAACCTGTACCAAGTTTATGTCGCTATTAACTATAGCAATATGAAGTAATTTTTTTGAGTTTAGCTGATGTTTATAATATATAATATAGTGTTTCAGTCAACAAGTAGGTGTGGAACTGCTAGGTGAGGGACGCAGTTCCCTGCCTCGTGCTAGGGGGCGCTCACGATCCCAAGGATTTTTCATGATTAAGTGGCTGCAGAAAAAGCGACAAAGCGTCGCTATAATGCAGTTAAGAGTTAGCAAATCAAGTTTTTATGTGTAAAGAATCTACTGGTTTTTAGTGTTTGTTTCAAACTGCGACATTCCGAGTTGACAAAACAACCACAAAAAGAAAACGAGGAGGGTTTTGGTATGAGAGACGACCCTAACTCCACCACTTTTGGAAGGGAAGCGCTAGTGACCATTGAAGTCAGGAAGAACTGACCTTCCTCGTATCTTTGCCTGGGCACACTTCCCGGCAGGGCGCTGGGCACGCCCTCGTACAGGACTTCCCCCACAAAGTCCGTGTAGAACAGCATGAAGGACATGACGGCCATCCAGCTGCAGAGCTGCGCCACACACAGCTGCCTCATCACCGGCGGCACGTGGCAGTAACTCCTGTAGATGGCTGGAGTCATGGACCAGCAGGTCCTCAGCAGACACACCAGGGGCCCCAACTTCAGGAGCCTCAGTTTGCACCGGAGCGGGTGGCAGCAGGAGCGCGGCACGCCGCACTGGCTGCCGTCCGGCCCGCCGGCGCCCAGTTCCAGGCTGGTGGAGGTCGCCGCCAGGCCGGCGCCGGCGCAGGAGGGCTCCTCGGACACCTTCATGGTGACGAGGACGCTGGAGATGAAGATGAGGATGAGAACGGTGAAGAGGCACTCCGCCTGGCCTCCCAGGTAAACGGAGAGGGGACCGCGACTCCAGTCCAGGGACGGCAGCAGGTAGCCCACGCAGCCCCCCAAGCTGATCATGAAGGAGAACATGGCAAACGCCTGGCTGCAGTCGTCCTCGTCCCGGTACAGATCCGACAGGAGGGCCTCCAGCGGCGTGAAGCACACCTGTCCACAAAAGTCCAGTAGCACCACCCCGAGGATCAAGAAGCCCACCTAGAGAGCAGCGACATTCCCCCAAAATAAGAGTCAGGAACAGGATTTGAACGTTTCATCGAAAACCAAAGCGGGGAATACCTGGACCGTCGGTCCGCCCCAGGCAGACCGAGCCGCCAGGACGTCGGCGTGAGGAATAATGACCAGCGCCAGAAGCACTCCCAACGACAGCAGCCAGATAAACGGGCGCCGTCTGCCGTAGCTGCTGTGACAGTCGTCGCTGGCCGAGCCGATGAGGGGGATGAAGAGGAGGCCGAGCACCGGGCCGATACCTGCGAACAGAACCAGGGACACGTCGGGAACGGTCGGGGAAAAAAAGACGGCAAAGTACAAAAACCCTGACAATATGGATCAGAAACGAGAAAGAAAAAACCCCACCAAGATCAAAGGCTCCAACGGCGAAACCCTTTGGTGTCACGCACAAGTTAAACACACCGTTTGAGAAGGACAGCGTAGCCGAGCGTAGCCGAGCTAGCGCGCGGCTCCCAGCACGCTGCAGCTGTGGAGGCCCATCATGATAATCCCCCACCAGGCAGGACCATCTCAGATGCCCCCCGCGCGTGCATGCTAGCACAGGCACGGCAAGTCTGCTCACAGACGGGCACGCCGCCTACGACTGTACGCGTCACCAAAATTTCCGTTTCACGACACGCGTCGAGGTGGTTACGCTAACGAAGGCCTCGACGCATCTCCTCTTACAGGGAAGAAACAGGAGAAAAGTAACAACTGCAGGATGTAGCAGCCAAGAAATGGCTATTAGATAAAGTAGAAAGCAACCACATGAGAAGCTAATGCTATTGCTGGGGGGGAAAATTAGTTTTAACCCTCCCAAGATGCGACATCTATCTCCATTCAAACAACACCCAGGCACTCCATTAGGGAGAGAGAGGGGAAGAGTATTAGGTTGAGTCCCATTTTTTAGATTAGCTCACGGTGCAGTCCGCTTGGGCGGAGCCCCGACAATGAAATCATTTTTCCTCCTATAGAGTAGACGTGTGCACTGTTCCCCTCCACCCTGAATGATAGGGGGAATCAACCGGGCACGAGGGTTAGGGTTAGATAAACAACTGGGCCCGGTCCAGCAGACGCTGCTACGGTAGATCTGTGAGGGTTATTTTGATGTAAAGGCGAGGGCAACCTTTCACATCGGCCTCTTTTCTGTCAACGTTTCCAGGAACGACGCATTGATTTTCCTGGGAAAAGTTCAGGGTTGGTTTTTTTTTTTTTTGCCTTTTCAACAGCTGGTCCTTGGCAACGCCATTCCATCCGTGTGCAGACAAGGCAACGCGGATTTTCTACATATTTTCTGCAACTGCGATGTTTTTTTCAAGGCAAAAAAAAAATTTCTATCTATAAAGACGGAGATACAGTTGGAATTGAAGCTATTTGACCTGTGGCAGCCTTTAAATTAGCACCTTCGCAGAGCAGAAAAGTGATTTGCAGCCCCAAAGATGTCTGGTGGGATGCATCTGGAATTAAGCTTCCAGACCATTAATGCCAAACCAATATAACGTTTATTTTCAGTAGTATTGGTAACTGAAAAAAACAGCGCCCCAGTCCTATTAAACTATATTCAAATTGGGAGTTAATACCTAGGACCATGGTCATGTAGCGCTCCTCCACGCCAGCTTCCAGGAGCAGCGGGGGCACGTACGTGATCCCCGCGGCTGCGCAGATCTCCAGGCCACAGGTCAGGGAGTTCAGCAGGATGAGACGCCACTGAGACCTCCATCCAAGCATATTTACAGGCGCGCCGGCCTTACCGCCGCCCCGGTGACGGCCCTCTACTCGCGGCAGGGAGGGGGGTGAGGGGTAAGGGCGGAAGAAACGGGGGAGCGTAAGGAGGCAGATGGCGCCCCGGCGGGATGAGAGGAGGTCCGTAGGTGGGGGGTGACACCGAAGATGCGCTGATGGCTCAGATGACCTGGAGGATTCATTCTCTTCTCAGCATTGTAGGTCTGGAGGGAGGCAAAAGAGAAGCGATCGGTCAGAAAGGAAAGGAAAAAAAGAACAATGGAGCCTTAATGGGGCAAAAAATGAGAGCAAACATTTTTATTTGCTATTTTCTATCCGAGGGACATGTCTGACAGTTAAAAAAATGGAGCCAAAATACTCTCTGTGCTTTTTTCAAGAACCGACATTAAAAAAATTGATTTTTTTATTACACTTCAGACGTGTTTTAAGGCGGAATTGCGGTTCCGGGGCATCGTCTTGCCCTCTTGGCGTTAAACCTCCACCTCGATGTGAGCGTTTTCAGGTAGAATTTCAAAAATCAGGTCTTTCTCAAGGGAAAGTATTGATATTTTCAATGCTTCAGGACAAAAAGGAAGAGCAAAGGTCGTACAGATGATACGAGTCGCTTGATGTCCTTCATCGATCTCTGTGTCCATCCTTTGCGTTGACACCATCTCAAATTCTTGTGATCAACTTCAACTTCTGGGCACGAAGGACACCAATCAAAAACAAGATATTATCATCACGATCAACCGAGGAAGGGTGAGTGCACGTACAGCAGAGAAGACGAGGGAGGAACAGTCGGAACAGCCGCTAACACAGAAACAACAAGGTGTTATTTTTGCAGTCGGTGTGACATTTCTCTGCCAGTACGACCCATCTGTTCTTTCCCTGCAAACAAAATGGATGTCACCATCATGTTCACAGAGCGCTCATGATTTTCAGGCCATCTCCGTAGGCGTCTTCTTTTACGTTTAAACAGCAGTCAAGAGAAAAACGTCGAGCGGAAGGCCAACAAACTCCTACCCTGAGGACTGATTTAGGTGGCAAAAATGGACAAACTGCTCAAGGCCTTGAACTCCTGATGGATGAGGTCGAAGGTTCCATCGGGCGTTCGTCTCCAGCAGTCGTGCATTCCAAAATCCCCAAACTCTTCGAAAATACAGGCAGTTCGAGAGGGACAGTGTAGGACCAAGGGGGGACAGGGAGGACCATTTCACACACACCAGATCCGCGTCCCCGCCTGGGCCCGAGCACACTGAAAGACCCCCATCAGGGGAGCGGACTTTGCCCTGTGGCCTCTCTGGACGCTACGACCCCCCGCCAGGATATTCTCCAGCCTGTGTATGGACACGCAGCCCCCTTCCCTCCTCCACCTCCCTCTGGTCTGCGCTGCCTCCTTCTCCTCCCTCAACCTTCACCTTCAGTTTCATCTCTGACCCGTCTTCTGAGAAAGCCTTTATTGACTCGTCTGTCCACCAACAACGTTCAGGGAGATAAAGGCATTAAAGAGAGTGAAAGCCTCCTATTGCCGTCCCAGCTGACTCTCTGTGACTTGTTCTCACAGAAAACAGAAGGGCTCCCAGTGGCAGGAGTACAAAAAAAATCGGATTTATCCAGCCAAGCATCCGCGGCTTGTTTGGATCTGTGCCCAAGAGCAAGAAGGATTCCAGGTTTTGGGCTTTTTTTCTTATTTTTTTTTAATGGAATAGTTGCTTACGTCTTGACCCCAGAGTTATTCGCCAGTCAAAGTTAAGAGAGGGCAAAGGAAGAAGGGGAAAAAAATGTTAGGAGTAGCGGGAAATGGTTAAAGTGGTGCACAGAAATATTCCCCAAATACGACAATCCGTCTGGTCGTTTCTCTTCTTTGGCGTGTACGTGGCGTCGGACCGGAGGTTTGGGTTTGCAACAGACGAGAGGAAATAAGAGACACCAGCAACCCACACAGCCGCTCAATGTTTGTCCGTACCTTCGGTGTATTTTATTTGTGTCCTTCGTCTTTTCACCACAGTCTGAGACAAAAAAAAAACACAAAAAAAAAAAAAAGCGGTGGAAAAGGGCTGCAGTTGTCAGTTTTTCTTTGACGGATGTATATTCAGCATCGGAGGCCTTCAAACAAAGAGTTCCTATTACTTCAAGTTCTAAACCATCAAAACAAACAGAACATGGTGCCTTTCAAACCTCCACAGTTCTGCGAAACATTAAAATTCTGTCCGCACTGAAAGATGAGCGTCCTCACGACGGCGCACTCCTACGAGCGTTTTTCCTTTTTATGGTCCCAAACCATTAACGGCAACTGGTAACAAGGCAAGCGCCATTTTAAAATGAGCTTAGATTTGTGCTCTCCGTCCACCTAAAAGGCGACCCCGACCACGCTGACCCCACCCCCATCTTGTAATCTTAAACCCGCATCCGTCGCTACGACCCCCGACCCCTTTTTTACCGCCGCAATCCCTCGAAGCTATCACCTGCAAATATTCCCATCTCGTCCTCTTCTGCCTGGTTAAAGCCAACCTGTTAATAGGTGACCGGCGACCATAAAAAGATGTTTCTGAAAGAAAATGGAGGGGGGGGGACGGACCTTAAATAGAGCAGGAGAGATAAGCCTGTCTTAATTCTCAATACGTTGAAGCCGCTTTGGCGGCGCCAGAGATGTGAAGTGGTCGTTCTATCTCTGCCACTAATTAGCACAAAAGCTTTGAACGAGTCCCTCTAGGTCTCCAGGAGCGAAAGGATGACGAGGAATGAACAGTTCGCAGCTCCTGGGAGAGCGACGGCATATCAGCTTCTTCATGAACTATTTTAGTAGAAGTTCCAGTTCTTCCAGGAAGCGTTTTATCGGAGCGGCGCTTCAAACCCCGGCAGTCATTTTTTTAGAGACGCGCACTGGAAGAGGTAATATCGGCGTCTACAAATGTCACACCAATCTGGCCAGTGGGCTACGACAAGGCCCTGTTGCAGGACTGGGCTATGGATTGGTGGGGGGGGGGTTTAGGAACACCTCAAAAAAAGCCAAATACAGCAAACGAGGATGACTGTTATCGCACCGGCCCATGCAAACAGCGCCACAAAGCAGAGCAGCAGACTTTTGTGAGTCAAAGCGGCTGATAACATGTCTCCCTACTTACTGCCGCCATAAAAACCTATTGTATCAGACTGAAAAGACTAATGAGGAGCAACACAAATGCTAACGAGGCGTTATTCAACCCTAATCTGGGGCGTTTACATTTAGGTAAAAGTTCCAGTGGTAAAATTTGAAAAGAGGTGTAATCAACAAAGTTAATTGCCGTGACATTGTGTTTGCGTAGCAACACTATTGTTTTGTTTTTTAATCTACCACAACGCAAGATAAATCGTTAAATAATTTAACAACATTTTAATCCGACAAACAGTCGCCTCATCTTGAGCCTTTCCAGGCATGTAGGCACTGGATAAGCCCCCTTCCCTGATGATTTTTCCAATTGCATGTTGCTTTGTGTGCAACAGTAAGCACGCCTAAAGTAAATTCATCATCCTCAGCTAAATAAAACCGCAGCGAATTAAACTGCGATTTGCACAAGCCACGACCACACAATGAGGTGGGATATTACATCCCACAGGGATGCCGCCAGACGAGGCGAGAGTGGGCAAGTGTGCGCCGACCCGAAATAACACAAAGGTTTTAAGTGAATCGACAAACCGATACTCACCGGGCAGAAAGCGAATCCTCTTGTGCAGATTAAATGTCTAAGAACTGAGCAGCGAAAGCGTATTGACAGCTGCTCTGCACTACTTATCCCATCAACGGCCTCGACTCACTTTCAGCATGTCTGCACTTTAGACCACCTGCTTCGCCTCCGAGACTCTTGACTAAATATCTGGCTACTTCTTACGTCGTCCCCCCCCCCCTTTAGTCCTCCTCCTTTGCATCCCCCCCTTCCCCTCCTCCGCCTTCCTTTGAGGATTCCTGTCACTGCTCTTCTGGTAGATTTGCCTTGGAAAATCGAATTTTTCTTTTGAAGAGAGTAACACAAATAAGGGGAAACCTGGACTCCAAACATGAGGGGGAGACTCTTGTGTTATATAATAAGAGCAGAAAAGGCAGCCAGAAAACAAAGGCTTAACTGACATCATTGGAGAGCCACACATGGAGACCACTCCCCCGTCTTTTCTTTCTCACCATCTATAACCACTCCCTAAAAGTTCTGTACACTACCCCCCCCCCCCCCCCCTCGACCCAGTATCATGTTTAACTGCCTATCAGGGGAGAAGCAGCCCCCCCACCTCTCCTTACATCCCTTCCTACAGGCCGGTGCAGGAACACTTTCCCTGGTTCACCAGCTCAGGCTGGGAAAATGCGACTGGAGCCTGCTGGGCACGATTATCTAGAGTTCCTCCATGGCTGGCTCAGAAGCTCCTAATCAGATAAAAGTGAGCAAGGGAAGAGAAAAGAGGTCGATCTAAAACAATTGTGAATGCGGTTTGCGAAGGGTGTTGGCTAATGTAATCATCCTACGGACGGCTGTAAGGAATCTCCATTTGTCAGCTGAGAACGATCAATACGAGGACGGGGAGCAGACGGCCACTGCTCGCAGCACTTCCCCTCAGCAACGGGACCGGCTTGCCTGGAATTAGGAGAATTCTAAAAATCCCATTTTGGGAGGAAAAAAAAAATGCAGACTTTATTTTAGCCCTGAATATCCAGACACGTCTCCAGACTCCTCTTGGATATTTCAGGAAGGTCATATGAAAAGAATTTTTTAAAAAGCTTTTTATTAAAAACGGGGAGGAATCCGTCCATCCATCCATCCATCCATCCATCCATCCATCCATCCATGCATTATCCTACCCGCTTTATACCCAGTGGTGTCGCGGGGGTCTGCTGGGGCCTACCTCCAGCTCTCTTAGGGCGAAGGCAGGGAAACACCCCGAACAGGTGCATGGGGAGGAATATTTTGCCTAAAGTATACAATTTCCATATGTCACGTGCATATCTTGTTAATAAGAACCTAAATCAACCTTAAGCCATAAAGAAACCAAAAACCTGCCATTACGCTCTTCCTCAATCTTCCTTGTACACAGAATAACTCTGTACATGTAATTCCCTTAGTTCTATATATAGAGCTGGGTCAGACAAAGGTTTGATTTCACGGTAGCCATTTCTGCAAATCCAGCTTCTTAGATGTGGGCCAAACCTAGCACGTCCATAATGGGCGCCAGCACGCCGCTCTGTGTCTTGTTAACCCAGGGAAACTAAAACAACATGTCAGAAATAGATCCCCCAGTCCTGCCCAACCTGCTGGGTCCCAATAATGCTTAAATGTCACCCACACGATGGAGGGGATGAATCAGTCACCCATTGTGCGCTTCGACGCCAACTTAACCTTTAAAGAAAAACGTGATGCCAGTGCTTAAACACTCAGCTTCTATTAGCGTGTCTATTAGCTTCCACCGAGTTCCGCTGGCATTCTTCAGGAGTCGCCTGTAGAACGGAGCATAGCTGGACGTGCAAGTCCCACAGCAGCTTCACCATCCTAAACGGACATAATCAGGCAGGTACGAATCAACCCGGTGAGAATTCGCTGCCAAAGCCCCTCGGCTCCTTCTAAAAACCACCAACAACTCCTCCAATTAGGCTCACACCAGGGGCTCTGCACCCTCTCCTGAACTTTTAATGGCTGCCATCATATTTCCATCCAAGCTTGGTCAAATGGATCCAGGAGTCAGGGAAAGATTCAAGCTCAAGACGTCTTGGGTCATTTATTTTACATTATGGCTTCAGGCTTCAGAAAAAAACAAACGGTATGCCATTGAAATTGTTCGGGAACTTTTATGGTGCATGTATATGCACATTTCACAAGCTTTAAACAGCCATTTACTGAAGGTATCCAAAAATGAGTGTTGTAAGCAGTTATCTCACGTTAAATGAAAGAATAAAAGGGCGAAACCTAAATAACCATTTCCCACATATAGGGTTTTTGGGGGTTTTTTGGTCCTGGATGCCTTCTCTGTTGTGTGGGGGAGAACGAAAACATGATTTCTTTTGAATAAGTCCATTCATCTATTACCACGTCATCGCTCACAGAAGGACGTGACCCCTTTACTACCTACCCAGGTGTAAACGGGGGGAGGGAGGGTTCAGGTCTTTCCAATTCTGAGACGCAAACAGGCGTCTGAGCTTCATCGCAGCCGCCTGCTGTGCTAGCTCTCGTTGCGATGTCTAAAACGGGACATCGGCGGTAAATCTGACAGCCCGCCCGTGGAGAGACGCTCCTCAAAGCGTGGCGGCGACTGCAAAATGACGGCAAAATTTGCAGGAAGGAAATTTTACAAATATCAATTTGGCTGTCAGCAAGTGGGCGAAAAAGAAAAGCTCATCGTCATGCACGGGAACGGCTCCCTGCAAAGGATTTTTTTTAAGGCTGCAGATGGAGCCAAAAATGGAGATATAACCAAATGCACCTTGTATGCGCCAATTCCGGAAGGCTTTGGAGGAAAAGCATCACAGACAGGCAGACCGATTATTATTGCTGCCGCCTGCTGCAGTTTTAGTGATTTATGTTGCGCCTGCTCTAGGCTAATGCATAACTAATATTGTTAAAACAGAACAATTTCAAATTAAAATGAATGTAGCTGCGGCGTATTGCTCGCCGGCCTCAAATTCCTTCGAGACGTCTGTCAATGGAGCTATTTTTCCTGATCACTACTGAAGCGTTGTCTTCCACAAAGTTACTATTTAACAAGCATCTTTGACATTTTGGTTGTGACAGTACGGTAAATATTTGACCAACATGCGTTGTTGGATAACAGGAAGAAAGGTGAAAAATAAACCAGTGCCGCGGAGGCCGATGCAGTTGTTCACAAAAACGAAAAGAAACAAATGAAAAGCAAAAAAAAAGAAGGAGAAATTGCTGCAGCGCGGATATATTTCGTACAGCAATGAAGAGAAGAACACTGTGACATAAGGAAAGATGCCCCCCCCCCCCCACAGGTCCAGCCCTCTTTTCCAGCTGTTGCACGAGCAGGAGGTCGCCCAAGACACGACTAACACCTCAGTCAACGCTACACAAACCAGACGGTAAAAGTGGAAGACAAACACTTCCCTCCTTCACAGAAAGCCAAGAACTGGACCACATGTCCACGACCATCCCGCACAACGGCTCACCTATTTCACAAAGACAATCCCTGTGCAGTAAAGCTCCTGCTTTGAAATTAGCCGCTCTTCACGTGTGTGCTAAATTAAACAAACCACCCAAAACTAAGAAAAGCTCCCTCAAGGGCTTGTGGGAAAAGAAGAAGCGTCAATCATCAACTCAAAGAGGAAAGAGCTGGCAAACAACGGAGACATGTCATCAACATCATGTCCTCTAAAGCCGGGATACAAGACTAAAAACCAGACTGCCAAAACAGGCTGGCAAATGTTCACCCAAGTCTTGGAACGGCAATCCCTTCATTACAGGAGGAGCACATCTGGGCGCTTTGTCCTTGAGTTCCGCACACACCCTCTTCCAAGTAAAAGCAGCCGCTCTAATTTAGCCGGCGGTATGATAAATCTAGTTTTTGACAATTTAATAGCCTCAAATAAGGCCATTTCGTTCAATCATTCGCAGAAAAGCCAGTCATGCAAGTGATTCTGCCAGCAGTGATTAATGAGAAATAAAACCATCAGAAGGACTGAAGAGTTGTCCTTTCTTTGCTTGTAGCAGCTGCAACAAACAAGTGTCATAAATATATTTACATATTCCTTTTTTTATTTTGTATCAGAAAATTGTAAATGGAATTACCATTGCAACAGCAACAAGAGAAACGACCAGTTTTACTTTAAATCTGGATCAGCGATCAGCATCTAATGTGCACGTGTCAGCCGGGACGGCGAAGCGACAGGCGGCATCAAAGCCTGCGCGGAAATACTGACGTGAATTAGACGCTTGATCCTTTCACTGGGAACAAAGCAGCTCGCATATCAAAGGGCCTCCCTCAAACACTAAATAGTATCCCATTCAAGTCGTTTCTCCCAAAGAGACCCCTCTGGCGTCTCCAAATGTGACATTTCGTCCATTGACAAGCCAACGCCAAAGATGGCCGAGCTAGACTGGGAATAAAGGTTCTCCGCCCGGGCTGAGGACGCCTTATTCATCCTTTCCAAACAACAACACAACTTTTTAATCCTTTTAACTGCCATCGTTTTACTCTCTGCAACATCTCCGGAACGTGGAGTCAAACGCTTCGCAAATATCCGGTCAAATTCCGCGGAAGAAGTATTTGCTGAGTGAGTGGCAGCGCGGTTTTTAGCTAACTGAAGTGATCAGAAGTATGCGCGAAGTGTTGAACATAGTTTAGTGAAGGAGTTTATTTGTTTTTCCATTACCCGCTTTGGGTTTTAAGACTCAGCATATCTGCGCTGTGGCAGCGGCACCGACGCCGCTCCTCGTTTAGTGGTTTCTAATCTATTTTTGTGAGGTGTGAGCGTGACCTTCTCGTCTTCCTGCGAAGCCCCCAAAAAACAGAAGAGCGGCTGACTTTTGTAGCTGCAAAAATAATGCAGCGGTAATGAAGGTTTACAGCTCAAGAAGGGGCCCGAATGTCGTTAAAACGGGTCTCGTGGCAGCAAAAATAGCACTGCTGGCACCAGAGTTAAAGCTAGCACAGCTGCAGAAAACACAACAACAAGCCCGGTCTTGAACTGTAATAGACTTTTCTCAATGTTTAATGAGAGCTAAACAACCGCGCCATCAATTATTTCGTGTTCACAATGGCAAAGGCACAATAAACAAGGAGAGCTTGGACATCATTTACGAAGAAAAGCAAAAATCAGCCACTTCTTTGGTCTTTATGTTACAATGAGAACGAAAAAGGGCACATTTAGGTAAACGCAGTTGGAAAAGTACCTGAAAAGAGCCATTCTTAGCCAAACTCTAGCCAAACACTGATATACTAAACACAGAACACACACAACATGTCAAAATCTACAACAGATTCCTCCTCTCGCACCGTTTAAACATGACGGAGATGTTGTAGGAAAAGAGTTTGGAAAGAAGAATAATTACTGTTTCATGAATGCTGCTGAACAAGTTAAAGTTTTAGCAATAATGCCCTTGTCACAGGCTCAAAAGGTCGGCCGCTTGCAAAAATTCCCAACACAGTCGAGGAATTGGGCCATAATGTCAAAAACAAGGGAAAAGATGAATGATTTAGGCAATGGGGGATGGGGGGGGTGACGTTCCCACATGCTTGGGGAGCTGACATAATTTCTTTGGCACCTTAGGAGCCCTTAAGCAAAGCTTCTGTCTGGCCCAGCTGGTTGTAGAGCGCTATTAAAGGGAAAACTGTTTGGACTGTGACCCTGCAGCCCTCTGGGAACTGGGAAAATCCTCTGGCCTCATCTACTCCCAGTCAACGAGAAGCCTGGAAACCAGACAGGTCATCTAATATTCAGCACTTTCCCCCGCTGCCGGTGAATTATGGTGGTCCCGCTAATGTTGTTTTAGCACTTGCAAGAGTTTCCCAGACTAAGACCAGGTGTGGGGAAAAGGAGAACATATAGAATGGAAAATAACCCAGATTTTCCCCCTTTAAAATATGTTTTACCATTACAACTTCTTTCTTTCCTCCTGTTCCAATAAATGAGTTCACTGTTTCTACCCAATGACGACTTGAGGGGCTGATTTAACCTCAGCAGTAAATGTGCAAAAACCCAAACGGCTTCAATTTTCACCTAAAAATAATAAATTCCAAGACGCTGATTTGGAATAAAGATCGCTCTTTAAGCGGGAGACAAACGGCAGGACGAAACACACAAAGCTTTGACTCCCCGCTGATAAAAGGCTGCTTTGTGGAACATCTACAACAGAATCACAGGAGAAATAAGGCAAAGTGGTGTGAAAGCAGAACTTGGTCGCTCGGAACGTTTCCACCGGGCAGGGAACGTCACCAGGCCGCATTCCTGAGACCGTTCACGGTTGCAAGGTGATAGCAGAAGCTCGGAACGCTTTCAAAAGAGGACAGAGCGGAAGGGTCGACCCACCCCGGGACCCCTTCAGGCCTTACCGATCAGGCGCCGCCGGAGGAGGAGGAGGAGGAGGAGGAGGAGGAGGAGGAGGAGGACCAACCTGCCTTCAAAAACCCTGCAGAGACAGAAGAAGAGTTGGTTTTTTTACTCTGTATAAAGATGATGAATTCATTTTTAAAAAAAACTGCTGGTGTGTGATAAAACTGCGAAGCCTCCGGTCTGCTTCAGCAGCTCAGTGTCCTCGCCGGTGGGCGACGATCCGGCGCTCCAGGTTCTTCCAGACGCAGAGAGGGAGCAGCCAGCTGGTCTGGACGAGGAGGCATTCCCATAACGGAGCAGAGGAGCGCCAAAGGGAGCAGCACGAGTCCCTCCTGGGGCCACAGGCGCTTTGATTTCACCGTGGTGATGATGCTGCTGGCTGATCGTCAGCACACAAGATGGGATGTTCCAGGAGAAAAGAGGAGGGAACCACGTCTGTTTACCAGCGCGGAGCGGCTAACGCGCTTGAGCGTCCCGATGAAAAAAGGAAAAGGAAAGGGAGTCTTCACCTTCTCACGCCAGGCAGTGTTTCTTTGGGTCTTGATGAAGTGGAGGAGGAGGAAAAGGAGGATTTTTATTATTATTATTATTAGCTGCAACTATACAGAAGAATTTGGTGGAAAAGTCTTGGCTGCAGTGCAAGGATGACAAGAGTCAACCGGAAAACAGAAGAGGAAATGCAGAAGGCAACAGGTAGAAAATGGGAAAAAAGGGGAAGTTAATGGCAGTTAATTACTCAACTGATGCAGAGCTGTCACCAGCCGTTCACGGTTTCACCTAAAGCAACTCCAAGATGGTTTAGATGCACCTTTGGAAATGATGATAATTCAATTAAAAAGTCCCAGTCTGAGCCCAGCGTGGAACCAAAGCGGCTGGAGTTTCCAACTCTTTCTTCATCTGAGACTCTCTCCTGAAGATCCATCTGTTTGGAGCCACACTGTGCGGGTCCTGTCCCACGGCAACTACACGGCTGTTGCGCGTCCACGGCCGACCCCCAGCGCGTCCCAGATTAGCGGCTGTCGCGTTCCTGGAACCTTCGGTGCGTAAAAACCAAAAAAAAAAAGTGGCTCCTCGGGGGTGGCTCTCCCCGAGGAGCCGACAAAATGTTCACGGACGATGGGTTCCGTGCGGACGGGGAGGGCTGCCATCATGGATCTGGGGCGCAGCATCCGAGCGGGGCGACCGCCGCAGACTGGGGAGGGAGGGAGGGAAGGAGGGGGGGGGAGAACTTCCACGGAGCACCACGCTGCTGCTGCCGCTCAAGCCCGGTTATCACCGACCTTTACGGCCGCCGACTCCGGCCAAACACAAGCCCGCACTTCCATTTTTAACTCGGCCCCGAGGTTTCCAGCTCCGCGCGCACGGATCCCACCGGGACTAGAAAAGCCTCCCGATCCAAGTTTGACGGTGTTTTTCCCCCGGTGGGCTTTTTTTTTCTTTCCTCTGACACGTAAACGAACGCGAGGCGACTGAATCCACTGAAGAACTTTCATCCTACACAGCGAGCGAGAAAAGCCAAACGCGGCGCTTCGACCGCGTCCTGGGGAATGAGGACCGATAACCGCCGGCGCGTCCGCGAAACAATGATATTGTTAAAAAGAAAGATTTGCAAACTTCACCTTGCGATCGGAGCAACTCCAGAAAATCCACGCTGCGCCCCGCTCGGGCTCAACTTCCACGGAGACAGACGCCGAGCAGCCGCCGCCAGTCGTCAAGCTCACGGCGTCAATGGCTACAACTTCCGGTCAGAAGAACAACACGGACTTTAAAAAAGGGAAAAAAAATTTTTTACCTTAAGCTTAATGTACACACGACCAAACCACTCTAAATTTTCGTTGAGATGAAGATACAGCAGATAGGTATTCGTGCTACAAGTGGCTAATTTTTTCAGTATTTTATTTTTTAGCAAAACCTTATTTCCGGTGTGATGATGGAGCTAAAATATGAAAAGATTAGTTTTTTATTTTCCCCTCGTTATTTCCATCATAATTTATCAACCTGCGTCTCCTTTTTGTGTAAATCTAAATGTTCTGCTTCTGCCCCATTATTGGAACGTTTCCCTTCTTTTTAAACATTACTTATAGCATAACAAAATAGTTCCAACTCTTCTCCATTAGTCATTTATAACAGTTTTCCTTTTCCTATAAGGTATCCTAGGACTCCTAACAACTATATAATGTAAATCCAGACAAATGATGAGGAATTCCATCCCCAATGAACCTTAGTCCTTGAGATTTGATTAAAACCAATTTTAGTGACAAGAATCTCTGATGGTGCATGCATAAATGAAAATATTTCACATCCAATTGAAAAACGGGTCCCTTGTCATCCCTGAGGACCGTGAGCTGGACTGTCCTGCCGAATGTGCAGTCAGCATTGTCTGGTCGAGGAAATCTAAAACTCCCGCAACACTGAGATCAATTTGAAGCATGTCAAACACAAAGAGAGTCATTTTCCTACAATTCCGTTGGCTCGCAGAACCTGAAACTGTACCACAATTTTCGCAAAGTGACAGAAATCAATTTTTTTTCAACCAAATCGAGGACTCTGACCGACCGCCCGGCTTGATTTCATATTAGCTTCACAGAGATGATGTGCCTGTGATCGACACTAAATCAAGCCCTGAAGTGGATGTCACTAGCATCTCATCACGCTCTAGAGTGGGTCTATGCAATTATTTAAACAGTGAAATCCATCCCAAGCTCCTGAACGCTTCACAAAGACTTTGTAACTAATCCCAGCGACTCAGATTGGGGTTATTTCTGACATCGAAATGTTGTCAGGCACAGAAGAGTAAGGACCAGTCGGAAAACACGGACCACCAGTGGGGCTCGCCGTCAATGTTCAAATGTGGACTAAATATGATAAGGTGTGCTCATTTCCTAATTCTCTAATTATGTTGACCTCATGTGTCTATAATCACATGCGCCACCTGTCTGTTACAGAGGAGCACGTGGACACACACACACACACACACACACACAGATGATAAAAACCAGCCAGATTTATGCCACCTCACTCTGATCAAATCTTCCACTGAATTTTATGCACATGATGGCTGTACCGTTATGATGGGCACCACATTAATCAGCTGATGTTAGCAGTACATCAAAATAAAAACAAGTTAGCTTAATTTAATACCGCTAATGCAAGCGCATTTGCTGAGTCACACCTGCCAGTGCCAGTTGCATCACCCCACATTATTGCATTATTATCACGTGACGTGACCTGCACGGGTGCAGTCACGTCATCCTCACGCTGGAGTTTCTGCAGCACCGGCAGTGGTTGTCGCCATGGCAGAGAACTGGCCACCACAACCACACCCCGGAGGCACGGAAAGATCCGGGGAGAAACGGTTTTCCAGTCCTCCCGCAAGGCTGCGCCTCTTCCTAAGTATTTTGACCTTTCAGCAGCTTTACTGGAGGCAAACCGTCCCCGCTGAATTGGCCGAACAACTAAACATGTACTTTTAAAAGGCAGAAACTTGAAATCTCGTCCCGGGTTTTGGCGCCGGTCGTTGGGCTGCGTCAGTGCTTTGAGGTGAGAGTTAGGGTGGAGGACACGCGGAAGATCTGGGGCAGCATGTTGCTCAGCTGGTAGAACATTTCCTCTGAGATACTCTGCCGAGACAAAAGACACACTCGTGATTAGCAAACTACATGACGTGACAGCGGGGAAACGTTTTTAATATGATAAAGCAAGTACACACACACACACACACGTGTCTCGTGTGTGTGTGCGCGGACAAACGTTTTAACGGGTTTGACGTCTCTGTCCCGAGGGAACGGTAACATGTCATTCCGAGCGCCGGTCAAAGGCGAACCTCAACCCGGAATGCCAGGTATTAATCATTAGGCGGAACCGGAGCCACGTGCGCATGATTTGCCCGTGCACGAAAAGCCAGGGAGGGTATATTTAGCCGCCACATCTCTCCGAGGTGCAGAAAGCAAGAGGTGCTATTTGAAATGGCGTCTGGGAACGCGGGTTGAGAGGAAGCCCGTGCGTTCGGGGTCCTTTGTTGCCGCTGGCTCTGTCATCTGGCGGCGTCAGCAGAGGACGAGGCCATCGGCGCCGCCGCCTTCTTCTGCAGGTAAATGTGACATCCACTTCAACCCAAAATAAACCAGCCAGGGCCTCCGCCCCCGCTGACTTCTCAAGAAGACAGAAGACGTGGCTTTCAAAATGAAAACGTGCTTTTTTTAAAACTTTTTTTTTTAACTTTACGGTCACATCGCGGGGATCGCTAAACCTCAGCCTTTGTCAGAAGAGCGTAAACATGAGTCAGGGCGGGATACAGATCATCATCCAGGAACTGTGGCAGGCTTTTTGAACTGTCAATCCTCTCTGTCTACATTTGAACGTCTTCGCCGGGGAGGCAGGTGTGCCTTTTGTCAAGCCGTGTACACACTGGATACGCACTTCTTTTAACACAGATTTGCTAGCAAGCCACTACTTCAACAATTGAGTCTAGGCCGAGTCAATAAAAAACAAAACACACACACACACACACACACAGCCAGGACATTGTGCGCTCACCTTTGGCACTAGAAACTGAACAGTGCGGGATATACCTCCGTCCCATGAGGCCATTTCCATCATAAAACCTGTTAAAAAAAGAAAAAAAAAAGCATTTTCAGGTCCTAAGAAGCCTTTTCCTTCACATAAAGACATTTTTTCATCACCTAATTTTATCCTCAGAGACAAAATGATTTGTGATAATTAAAAAAAATAAAATAACATATCTTGATCTCCACCCTAAATGGTTTTAAAAGTAAAGAAAAAAGATTTTCAAGCAGGTGAACAAGCTAAGCAGAAGCCATCATCGTGTGTCTTGATTACAACATGTTGCATATTTGATCAGGTCTGTATGTTAAAAAAAAAAAACCATCAGGAGTTTATACCAAACGGCCTTTAATCTCCAGGCTGCTATAAAAAAACATGCCATGTTTTTTAGGTGGGTTTTGCTTAAGATATGGACTTGATTTATATCTTTTATTAAATAGCTGCTTGACACTTTATGCATTGGAATAGTAATATACTGAAGGATACCAATAAACAAGACAAAGTACACTGTGGCAAAAGCAATAACGCAACAGCCCGATGCATGTCTCCCCCCGTGAGTGGTCGTTTTCAGTAAGAAATCCGTTATTTCACCTTTGACACATTTGAAAACCAGCTCGGCCCTCTTCAGACACCAGGGTATGGTCATCTCCTGCAGGCGGAAAAAGCAGAAAGCAGAATGAGGCGTTTGTTGAATGGTGTGTTCAAAACACGTGCCGCCAAACTAAAACTGCCACCACGCGGTGTGTGAGTGTGTTTGTGGAAAGGCGGGGTCGTATACCGGTAAATCAAGTGGGGAGAGCCCAACAACGCAGCAGGAGGCTCGAACCGCAAATGCGGATAAGATATAATCTGTCGGCACATAACACATGACAATACCGGCATTTATGCATCCAAACAGTTGTTTTTAATGCAAAATAAAATAGGTTTTCTCTTTAAATAAGGATGAAATAGTCCCTAGAATTTGAGATGGAAACGCTCGTAGGGATTTAAGGCCTGGTGGCCCCGGTTCAGGCCAGTTTTGTCAGATATGTTTAGGTAAAAGGTGCACAAAGTAACACTCAAAGTAACACTGTGTCGAGCAGGAATCGTTCCTAAATGACCAGACAACAAAACACTCTTGAAATGAGGAGTCAGAGCGCTGATCTGGGTTCATCCGAAAGGTTAAAAAAAAAAAAAACCTGCGCAAACAGGCAAAGCTCCCACCGTAAACAGAACCAAAAGAGCACAGGAGGACGGCCTGAGCTCTCTGATGTGAAACCAGAAGCCATCAATTAAAGCTCATCTGGTTGCCATGGCTTCAAGCGCTAAGAGTCCTCTCGGCTGTGTAAACACAGAATTTCTGATCAGACATGTGCGCGAGGCAAGTCGTGGCACGAGCGCGCTCCAGACGGAGGCTGGTTGAGAGTCAATTCACCGTCTCCTGAGACCGCCACGCTAATAGGCTCCTATTTTTCCAATTAAGGAATCAACAGGGAATTTATCGGTAACCACCGGAAGCACGACTCCGGTCGTTTACGGCTCCGTTATGAAAAGCCTTCCAATCTCCTTTTCTGTTGTATTAGCCTATATATAACCGGGCTGTTCACCAGGAGGCTCCAGTAAACACAACTCCCCGTTCCCACAAGCCTGGCCTCCGCTCCGCATAAACAAGCGAAGGAAGAAAATGTGAGTGTCATCAGTTAAAATGACAGAAGCAGCAGGGAGGGCCCGAAAACGAGGAACGCTATCAAGCGTTTTAATCAGGTCCGGTGCTCCGCAGCCAAGCATTTAAAGTGGATCTCCTATGTCTCGTGATATCTTTTTATTTTAATTCATTATTGTATTTAATGCACATTATAATTTCAGTTGTTTTCTTGTTTACCAACAGTGAGATTAAACTATCTTAAATCTATCTTTACTCAGTAATAATACAAATATTAAAAAGAAAATCTGTTCAGTTTCGTGTGACCAAGACAGAAGTTCAAAGCTGTACGATTTAAAAATATACGTTGCAATCTTCATATAGACGATCTAGATAAAACAAAACGAGAAACTTGCAGAAACGGAAGCGGAAGCGTTTCCTCTCCGTTTCCTACCTCTGACATGTCATGGACCAGCAGCAGGGGGACG
Organism: Tetraodon nigroviridis; assembly: GCA_000180735.1. Taxonomy (NCBI): domain Eukaryota; kingdom Metazoa; phylum Chordata; class Actinopteri; order Tetraodontiformes; family Tetraodontidae; genus Tetraodon; species Tetraodon nigroviridis. The sequence continues at coordinate 881,936 of CAAE01014566.1, forward strand.
GTGATGGTGGTGACGTCATGGGTGCAGCAGACCTTCAAGATGTTCCTCAAGCCCATGATGGCCGGATCCCGCGCCGTGATGTTCCCCGAGCGTAGGTTGTCGTCCACGCACAGGTGGAAGACCACGTGGACCTCGGACAGGTTGGAGTGTCGAGAGATGTAAAACTCGCCTTGAATGAAGGAAAAGAGAACAGCCAGGTTAGCATGTGATGACGTGAAGAGCCGCCTTATCTGGAAGTGCAGGAATTTCCATCCATCCACGAACTTGACCTGAACGCCTCCCCAGGGAGGCATCCAGGAGGCATCCTAATTAGGTGCCCGAGCCTCCTCAACGTGGAGGAGCATCAGCTCTCCTCCGAGAAGCCTGAGCTTCTCATCCTATCTCGAGGCCTTCTCCGGGTCAGGGAGGAGTACTTCAGGGTCTTGTTCACGAGTGAGGGAAAAACGGAGCGATCAGTAACGACAGTCTGCCGATTATCCCACCATTACCTGGTGAAATGTTAGATGGATTTCTTTCGACAGCTTTGCTTTTATCCTCTCCACCGTTCCTTGGAATCTCTGTGAAAAGAAGAAAAAAAATGTAGCAGTACAATAATAGTACACGATTTTTCATACGGACCATTTTCGGCTACAACAGGTGAGACTGATGCCGAGTTTATCCTTCCATGAAATCAGTCCGAGGTCACCAGTTACACAGATTTTTAGAACCTTTTTCCAGTTTCAGTCATTTCATTCACTAGCTGTGTTCGCTTCCGGAAGTCTCACCGGGTTGCTCTCTTTGCTTGCCGCTCCGCTGAGCTCTAGCGTAAAGCACCACCTGTTGCACCTCGTCCAGCTGCTCCTCCAGACAGGGAAAATGGAAGTCTGTGCACTCCTTTGCCACTGTTGCAAAGTCTAAGAACAATTGAATAGAAAGATTCGAAACTTGAATGGGATTCACCAAAAAACAAAAGAAAACCTGCTCTGGAATTGCTAAAACGTCTTCCGACCTCTCTTGATGCCGCTGTAGGAGTTGACTCTGTTGTCGACCAACAGCACCAGACCACAGAGCGAGGAAGAGTAGAGCGAGAGGGCCGTCTGCAGACGCCTCAGCTTCGTCCCGCTGCTGCCGTGCCGCCTGTGCTTGCAGAAGTCCAGCACGTCTGCCCGGACCAGTCGCAGGTTGTGCATCGTCTTCAGCTGTGCTCCTGATCAAAGATATGAAGTTTTACCAAAAAAAAAAAAACAGACTTTCACTGAAAACGATATCAGAAAATGACATTTTTGCACCTATGCATGTTTATAATAAACAAAATCATTCCTATTGGATTTACAGGACGCACCTAGATGGATGGTGAAACTCTCCTCCAACAAAGGCTGCTCCTCAAACTCCCTGGAGCCCGAATCCACCAGCCCTGACTGCCTGGCCCGACTGTACCATAATCTCCTCGCTGGAAACGAGAAAAAGAAAAAAAAAAAAACACATTTTAGCCTCACTTTTGACGACGACTTCTCAGGGAACATAAAATGTAGAGCACGTTTTAGTCTGCAGTAATATCCACCCGCACTGTGCAAGATTATGATATTTATCTAGAAGTGCCCCTCAAACGGGGTCATTGTGTTGTCTGAAAAGCACTTAGCATGCAGGTTCTGGAGGCCGTTCCTGTTTTGATGGAATAATCAGTCTGTGACTGCTAGACTTGAATATAAAAGAAATCTTCAGGTCTTGGTTGCTGTTTAGCTCTACTAGACACTTTATCCCGAAGATGCCACTGCAAAGGTAAGAACGTTTCACATTTTTGGTTTGAAAATCTAGTCCAGACGGAACCTGAACGTCCGTCTCTTCACTTCATTTTATCTTCACAGTGCCAATTCCTGATCTACGGATCATTCTGGCCTGTTTCGGTCCAAACTCAGGTATCTGGCCTTTGCATTTCAGATCCGCTCTGTTTTTTTTCTGGCCAAAAACCCCCCCACTTACTTTGGTGTGTATTTCCCCACTGACTCACTTTATTTTGCTGCTGTTGTTGGATTTTTGCAGATCCTGGTGCAGTTTGACGACCCACTCCTGATATTCCTGCTTCTGAATTTCAGTCACTTGCTTCAGCTCACTGGCCCACTTGTTCTCCAACACCTGAACATGACCAACCGACTCAACGACCGAGGCACTTGAACGCGACACACTCAGTGTTACCGCAAACTGTCGACTTTAGACGAAAACCGCGTTCAATCAACGGCGTAAAAACTCTCTATGGGATCAAACCGTTTCGTCTGCTACCTGCTGTGCATCAAAATGTTGCGAGGCGACGGCATTCACATCCCTGTCAGACAACGTGTTGCCCAGCTCGTGCATCACTTTGTCCATTTCGGTGGTTTGCCTGTGAGAAAGAACGTCTGTGAATCCGACGGGACCGATGGAGAATTACAACACACCAATACCAAAATAGTCATCTGGAGTGCATGAATGGCAGACAGCGCTGAGGGCCAGAAGTTAAATGTAGATCCAATTAAAAACTATATTGTGTTGGATGAAATTTAAACCCTCAGTGGTGTTGTAACTACCAGTTTTATATTATTATTACTGTCATAATCATAAAAAGGAGAGAGGAAAACAGCGTGTGCAGGAAGTCCCGCCTAACCTCTCAGACCTACCTCTCCTGCAGCTTCTTAATCTCCATGTCCCGCTCGCCGATGAGCTCGGAGATGCTTACGAAATAGTTGTGCTCCAGGTTGAGGAGAGTATCTGAGGCGGGCGAGTGGATCAACTCGTGGTAGACATCGGCAAAGTCCTCGTCCCAGCTGGGCTCCTCGGGCCGAGCGTGCTCCAGCGTCGTCTGAGCCACGGAGAAAAAGGCAAAAAAAAACGAAAGACGTCACTTGACAATAGAGTGGAAGTCTATAACACTTCAGACAGTTTCAACAGTATTTGCGCTCAAACATATAATGGCGGCGCTGTAATTCCATAAAGATCAACGTCTGCTAACAGACCAGGCCTGCAGATTCAGTCCGAAGCCGCATGTTTAGTGAAAAACAAGCTTTTAGCTGGAAAAGAAGTGAAATACTTTTCTTTAAAACCTAGCCACACGCTCTCCACTTCAACAGGCAACATAAAACCTGAGGGCGGAAGGAAAAGCAAACAAGTTGCAACTAAAAGTGAAAAACACATCTCTAGTGATCTCATAGGTGATTCACTTTTGATCCAGGGTTTACAAGCACATTTCTCATCAGAGACTTTTAGCTCTGCTTTCATCTAAGGTTTAAACTTTATTTTCCAGCCTGGTGTTGCCTTTTTAAGTATGAAGTCATGATTGTGAAACAACAAACGAGATGCGATTCCCAGGACTAACTGTGACTAACCGGTGGCGGCGACTAAAGAGGAAGACAAAATGCCTCCTCGGTACATTTGCAATCTATTGCTAAGTAAATCGTGGCAGTCGGGGTGGACCATCCATTATGAGAAGCATTAAACAAGCATCGCTCTGAGTCTGAAGCGTCTGCGTAAACAGGCGGAACACTGGAAGACTTTCACACGCATTTCAGAACGACTGCAGTAAAACGTGCAGCCGGACACGGCGACACAAGCGGCGCTTCTCTTTTTATAAACATGCAGACGAGGGAGTTCAGAAATGAACTTATTAAGAGTCACTTGGTCCTAAAACGTGTGGGTGAAGAACCGCAGTGTCGCTTCAGTTGGTCACCCGACTGTACAGAGACGCCACATAAAAACACTTAATCAGATCTTTGAGAAACCTAAAAAAATCACCAGCATTCTGGGGAAGAAAGTAGCTCATTGGGACACTTTCAAAGCGCCCCCCCCCCCTTCCCATGGGGATTAGAACCAGTTCTTTTTTTGGTTCCCACTCCACCACCTTGGCACCGAAATATAAATTACCAGTTGAAAATAACCCTGATTTTATTACGGTTTCAAACGTATTTCTCAAAGTTACAGCTTCTAATCAGACGGATCTGCTTCCAGAAATCCAGGCCGCAGCTAGTCTCCGGTGATTCATTCCTGTGAAATCCCTTTCATTCCGATATCTCCTCCACTCTCCTTTCTTCACAGGCTCCTCAGGATGACAGCTGCCATTCAACTCCATAAAGTGCATCCGTGCACGGCTGATATGCTGAGCTTCATTTGCGTAAGAGCTTGATGTTATTCTCATATCCACCTTCATATTGACGTCAAAGTCTTTGCAGCGCACTCTTTTTTTTTTTTTTTTTACAAAGTCGGAGACTATAGAGTGTGAAACTACAGAATACATTTGGGGGTTTTTTTCTTTAATAATGCAGCGCCCGCATGAACCGAGCAACGAGAACAACGGGAATTCAAGTGTGACTTTTCTCCTGACCATCATGCACAGAATCTGACAAAATCTCAGTATATTCATCGAAAACAATATTCATTTATGGCAGGATAATGTTCTTTGTGTTCATGGCACTGTTAAATTACAAGTGGATACTGATGAACACATATTATGTCTTGCTGGGAAATTAATACACCCCTGCATGGAGTTGAATGGTTTGCTGTTGTATTCACTAAATTCATTGACTTTTAATGCCATTTACATTAAAACACACTCAAACACATTACCTCCACATAGGACCTGGCCCACGCATCGGTGAGCTGGTTAACATCTGCATCTCCCGTTGTGAGTCTCTGCAGGGCTTGCTCTGCTTCTCTGTCATAATCCAGAGTTGTCTCTCGTTCAATGAAGTTGAAAAGAGCAGATTTCAGCTCTGCAGTGAAGAGACAGACAGATAGATAGAAAGATAGATAGATAGACATTACTGTGCAGTTCTAGTCAAAAAATCTGGGCACATTGCACTCATTTCAATTTTCAATGAATAACACGCAAGCTACAACAGTCTTACGTGAAATATATGTAAATGAGGAATCGAGTTTTCATTTGGTAGCGTAAATTCTACTATCTACTTTGGAAAGTGTGTTAGGGATCAGCAATGGGGCCCAGCACTAGCTACATGATGTCTTTTTTTATTTTAGGAAATTAGAATCTAAAGCAGCAACACTTTTTTTTCATTTGGCAAAGTCCACACAAAAAACAAACAAACAAACAAACAAACAAAACATCCCCAAAGCTTTCTCCTCCTGAGTTTTCTCACCGTTTTCTCTGTGAAT
>CAAE01014566.1:887455-958863 GCA_000180735.1 Tetraodon nigroviridis
AAGATTTTTTGATTGATCTAAACAGTATGGGACGCATGTTTGTCATTCCCTTATGCAATGCCTCACTCTAGTGGCCAAAAGGAAAGTGTCGCTCGAAGTAATCTTTCGGAATAAGAATATTTTTATTGTCCCCCAATGGGGAAATTATAATTATCTTTGTAAGTTTAATCCTTTCCTAATTTGTTATTACTTTGTGAATCTATAATCTATATCTATATCTATATCTAATCTATAATTATCTATTTTTTGTTTGTTTTGTTTTGTGTTTGATTATTGTTTGTTATCCATTAAGTGTCAACGGTTTCAATTTAAAAAAACAGAGTTTTTTTTTTCGGATTATAATTTTTCTAACAAAAGCTCGAGGGAAAAAAGCGTAAGAGCTTAAGTTTTTTTTTTTAACTCAACATTTTTACTCAAGCTTTGAAAAATTATAATGCTCCTTAAAGTATTTTAAAAAAAGGTGATTATGACCAAAAAAACTTTTCTATCGGAAAAAGCGCAAGTAAAACTTAGACGTGCGAGTGCGTGAGCGCGTGCTCGCTTCTTCAAGTTTAAGTATTTAAGGGAATGTCCACAAGTGACTCCTCTGACAGCCGCTAAAAGGTTCCCTTTGGAACGTTTGATAAATGCCAAATAATACCACACGACCATTAAAATTTTAAAATGCGTTCATTTAAAGAAGTTAGTTTGTGCCTTATGCATTATATGTGTGTTTTGTGTGATATTGATAATTTTGTTGCGTACTTTTGAATCGGTGAAAGAATTTGCAGACGATCCCTCCGACGATTGAACTGTCCCGTCATACCTCGCGTGGCCAACGGCTCTCTGGCGAGCGTTCGCTCATTGAATCGCTTTGCGCCCCGTTTACTTCGATTCACTGAAATTAGTCGGAGTAAACCAGGTCGGACTGACGCCTGAAGCCCCTGGAAGTCGCCACACACTTACTCGGCATTCTGGTTTGGTTTACTGCGGCGCTGGGGATTACTTTCCTGGACTCGCTGGCTGGGTTTGGTCGGGGAGGCAGGGGGGAAGTACGAAGCTGGTCCCGAGTGATGATGGAGCTGGAGTCGGCCAGTAATAGAGGCGAACTGGGAGCTGTGGGGGACTCGCTGCAGCCACAGACACCTAGTAGACATGAAAAAAGCCTGGGACTGCTTACGACCAAGTTTGTGACTTTATTACAAGAGGCAAAGGACGGAGTGTTGGATCTGAAAGCGGTGAGCACGCAGCTCGAAGCCTTTTGTTGTTAGCTAGCACATGTCATTTGGAGCCTGCCTGCCTGCCCGGGTTAGGTGCACTTTCGCTAGCTTCCTTGTTAGCTTAGCCTCGCCTGTGACAGATACTCTTGAATGGCCGATACATGTTTTGACTCTGTAATTTCCCCACTTGGTTTCTTTACGAGATCTGCCTTTATGTTGTAGCAATTGTAGCGGTTAGCATATAGGCTAAAATTAAACCCTTCGTATGAGGAACGCCGGTCAACTTTTCAGACTCTGCCCCCTGCAGATTCAAAGTTTAAAAAGTGGGTCATCTTTTGTACTTCTGATGCGAGCTAACGCCACTAGATAATAAAACTTTTTAAAAAAATGTTCTTGAAAACTTAACCGTAACTTGACGACATCAGTCTCCCAGCAACCGCAGAGATAACGATAGAGGCATTTAAAATTGCATTAGCATTTCGATATAAAACAGGCTGGCTTGGCTGAATTTTTTTGCTACAATATCAACATGTTACCTGAGATACATCAAGAACTACTACTTTATTCCTTCTAAGAAAGTACAGACTTATAGAAAGAGCTCAATCATTTTATGCCTACCACATTAAAGTCAGAATTGCTCTCCTCTGTATTTCCATAATGAGTCTATAAATGACTAGTATTCACCTTTAATATAATAACTTAGCTTTTTATACCAGTCATCCAGCATGTTTGTGTCAAAAGATGATATGTGTTCATCATGCAGTTATCGCTACCAGTCATGTCATTATCAGCGAGCAGTTGGACTTGGAGGAACTGTGGTTGCTCTAAAGTCTGTAGGCTCTATTTTGGTAGCAGTAAAAGTCAAATAAATCTTTTGGTTTTTTTCTCTTGTCATTTAGGCAGCGGACACCTTAGCCGTTCGACAGAAGCGACGTATCTACGACATCACTAATGTGCTGGAGGGAATCGGTTTGATTGAGAAGAAGTCTAAGAACAGCATCCAGTGGAAGTAGGTTCTTTACTGAGTTCTTTCATTTTCAAAACCGCTCTCAAGATGGAAGGACTCCGGCTCGCAACAAAACAATCTGCGTTTCATGGCAGATGTTGAGCAGCGGACATAAAGCCATGGAAGAAAGGCAGTAGAAGTGCATTTGCATGGAGGATCTGTGTTGCATCAACAGGAATAACAGGAAATGTCTTCACCAAACATCGAACGTGCAATCAAATGCACGTTTTTGACGTTTCAGGGGTGTAGGACCAGGCTGTAACACCAGAGAAATTGCAGATAAGCTGATCGATCTCAAGGCCGAGCTGGATGACCTGGATTTCAGGGAACGCGAGCTGGACCGGCAGAGAAGCTGGGTGCAGCAAAGCATCAAGAATGTCACAGACGACTCCAACAACAGTCCATATCCTTGCTCGCACACTGCAGTTAGAGATAGACTTCAGAACACAGGTTGCAGTGCGATGTTCGTCAAACTTTCAGGTCTGGGTGTTTCCGGCTTCGTATCAAAGTCCTAAAGGGAACCCAGAAGGCCTAACTGGTTTTTGCAGACATCTAACAGATTTACGCCTGTCTAGTAATTCAACTTGAGCCTTAACACAGTCCAACTTTGGCATATGTAAAGCACGAAGACCTCTGTGGAGCTTTCAAAGGTGGGTTTTTATTGGTTTTCATTCGGTTTTGTGTCCTCAGTCCAAAGTTCTCATTTCTCTCCGTCCTTTTTCCCGCAGGGACACGCTGCTGGCAATCCGGGCTCCTTTTGGTACACAACTGGAAGTTCCCGTACCAGAACCTGTAGGTCACGCACCATGACGTACATTTGGTGGCGTCCTTTCCTCCAGCCACGGGTGTGTCACGTGTCACGTTGTGTCCTTTAGATTCTTAAAGGACAGAGGAAGTACCAGATCCACCTCAAAAGCTCCGCTGGTCCCATTGAGGTTCTGCTGGTCAACAAGGACCCGTCCAGTGCCTCCCCCGTTGTGCTGCCTGTCCCTCCTCCGGACGAAATCCTCCAAAGCCTCCCCACACCCGCGGCCACCCCTCAGCCCTCCGTTTCCCAGGTCCTCGCAGTTATCCGTTTTTGTAGACTGATCTTTTGGGTTACCTTCACTTCTTCCGATCCCGTTTGAAAGAGACCTGTCGTTGTGTAATTCCCCCCCTTTTTTCCCTCTCTCCTTTAGGTTTTGAAAACAGCTGCTGCCGCTTCTACGAGACCAGCCGCTGCTGCGCAGCCATGCAGACGGCCTCATCCACAGGTAGGAAGAAATGGAGTTATGGGCTGTTACCGTATTTGGCAGTGAGTGAACGCTAGTATTTCTTTTTTCTTTTTTGGTCTCACTTAAAAAAACTAAAAAAAAGGTGCTCAGTTAGACCTCCAGCAAGCAGCCCTTTAACCCAAATGTTGGGACCTCCACCTGTAGTATAACACCTGTACTGGCAGTATTAATGCACGGTTACGTGACGTAGGTGGTTGCTTTATGGTCAAAGCCTCTTGGCCTTTGATCTTTAGAATTCCCTCCAGAATCCAGAACATCACTAAAGATTTTTATCTGTTTCTTGGCACTTAGAGGTTAAGGTTAATGCTATGAAATTGGTCATAAAAAAGGTAATAAAGGTAGAAAATGTCTTGGTTTTTAGACAGACCTTCTAACCACACAGTTACAAGCGCTTTAAAGTTAAAACTTAACTTAAAAACCAAACATTTCCGCTCTACCTGTCACGTGAGGACACTCATTTACTGTCTCTTCCACGCGTTCCAGACGTGAGCAGCACCTCCTCGCTCACGCCAACGACGGACACACCGGTTACCGTCACTCAGCAGCTCCTGTCCTCCGCCTCGCTGGACGGATCCGCCTCATCTTCGGCTTCTGCGGGGTTCGAACCCGTCAAGTCCGATCCCTCCGAGCGTGAGTGTTGCACGTGCAAGCAGAGGGATCAGAATGCGTGACGGTTGCAGTTAAAATAGTAAACCCTTTTATTAATTCAATTTTGCAAACAACAACTTGTGTAAAACCAGCTACACAGTGTTAACGACCACCGAACATTCGTTTCAGTTAGTCTTGATTGTCCGAGACGTGTTTGCGGCTCATGCGGTGCAGCAAATTGCTCTTGCTGCTTCCTGCGGCTACAGCGTTAGCGCTACATTTACAGAGAGCTGTTGTTTGATCGACGTCGGTTTTTTAAAGCCTAAAAAGCTTCCAAACAACAGACTCCGCTCCTCTTTTTGGTACAAGTTCTTCTGCGTCTTCTTTAACTGGTTCTGTAACTTTTGTTTGGGAATTTTTATCGTTCTTTTCTTCCCCACTCAACACGCCATTGTGCCCCCTTTTTCTTGCAGTGTTGGACTTTCCAAAAGAACTTTCTGACATGTTTGATCCAACCAAAGGTAACCTCCCTCGTCTCCGAGCGGCTCTTTTACTGCGTCCTGTCGTAGCCCCGATAGAAAACGTCTCTCTCTCCTCCGCTGCTTTTAAACAGAGATCATCAGCGGAGACCTGCTGGAGGACCTGATGTCTTCAGAAGGTGGGTTTGGTCAACACAGAATCGGCGGGAAAATGTCAGGGGATAAAAGATGACCCGAGCAGATCTCGTTCCGAACCCACTGGCTCATTTCTTCTTCTGTCTGTTCACCCCCAGTGTTCTCGCCTCTCCTCCGCCTGTCCCCCCCACCCAGCGACCATGACTACATATACAACCTGGACGAGACGGAAGGCCTTTGCGACCTCTTCGACGTCCCCATCCTCAACCTCTGACCCCTGATTATACCACAGATTGGTTCCCCTCCCACCCACACACACGCACATCTCTCTATTTCCATTTTTTCCGAGATTTTGCTGATCCGGTGAAGGTGAGAACAGGTACAGGAAGGCGTGGAGCGCTCCTGGACACCTCTGCACTCATGAAGAAAGGCAGGCAAGAACAAATCAGTTCATTCAGCTACTTTCAGGGAACCACGGGGGACAAAAACTGATGCTAAAGTATTATATTTTTGGATTGCTATGTATTATAAATAGTTGTTTATGTCTCAGCTTTTCTGCGTGCGAGTGTGTGCGTATTCATTGTGCGTGCGTTGTGTGTGTGTGTTCGACATCTTCAAAAGGAAGAAAAAAAAACCCCACATTGAGAAAACCTTTTCCTATCATTTGAGGAGTTGTAGCGGAAAAAGAGAGCGCAGCTTTTAACCCCCAGCAGCGGCTCCTGTATGTCTTAGGTCTATCTTTGTAAGTATATCCTGTCCTCATGTACATAGAGAATATATATTTGTATTACCAGCACACACACACACACACCATGACTTACAGACCAGCCGCTGTTGGAACACGCGTAGAGCCGTGGTTTTATTTTTTTCCAAGCAACAAAAGGTCCCAGAAGAACCCTGGCGCTTGCATGCGCCAGCTAGTTTGTTTTCAATCATGGCTGCGGTCCCGGGACGCGTCTCGGTGTGCCCGCGCGTCATCGTCGGCTGGCGCACACTCAGCTGTTTGATTATCGGAAGTGAGATGAAGACGTTTTATTGACCTTTGACCCTGCAAATGTCCACGCGCTCTGATCCATCCGTATCTGGCGTGTGCACAACAGACCTTCATCGCATTTTATCCCACTTCTCCAAGAAGAGTTCACTACTATGGATCATGAGTTTCAGTTAGCGTGTGTGTTGTAGATACCGTTGCAGAGGCGCGTGCGTGTGTGATGTATTTTTCTTTTTTTAACTGATGCGGTGATCATAGCCACCTGAGGGAAAAACCTATCTGTATATTTGGTACTAATCTTTTTTTTCACGTCTCCGGCCCGTGGAAGGCCGTCTGTCTCCATAAATGTGTTATCGTATTAACCACAAAGGTTCGCATGTGCAGGGGGAGTCATATCGTCAATGTACATCTGCTTTATTCATATTTTTACTGCGTTTTATGTTACGCGCTCCCTCCCCCGGTTGGCGCGTGTACGTGTTGGGCTGCGGTTGTGCATATCCCCTTGTGTCGCTTGTATAGAATAGCATTTATTTTTCTACTTCCAGCTATACGCGACCACTGATTTGGATCTAAAGGGCCTGTTTTGGCAAACCTCGATGCTTTATGGTAAAGAAAATGCTAGTGTCTTCATTGCACTTTACATCACTGTGGACAGAACTAATCATCTGATTAGTCATCAGGCATGGCAGGGTTGTGAGTTCGCCTTCTCCAGTACCGCGTATGTGTGTGTCTGTCTGTCTGTGTGTGTGTGTGTGTGTGGATGGGGTGCGAGATGCAGTTCAACTGTTTTTTTAACAGGCTCACCATTAAGCTGTTAATGCATCAGACGACAGAAAATAAACACTTTGGTATCATCTGGTTGTGTTTGAACAAGTGTGTGTGTGTGTGTCTGTGCGCCCTTCCTGCTGCGGGCTGATCGGGTGTGTCCCGCAGTAAATGAGACAACCCGTCACTGCAACGCAACTCTTCACTTTTCCCTCTCAAAACGGCGCCAATGGCTCAATGTGAATGTAAGAGTTGATTTTTAGTGCAAATCTTGGAAGATTAAGGTTGCCAGTACAAGCAAGAATCTATTTAGAATTTTTAAACTGTTGAAATATGAACAAAAGATGAGTTTCACACAAACTAGTAACTAAAAATAAATGGAGATGATGATGTTTTCTCAAAAAAAGTCGCTTTCTTCTGAGCAGCGCTGTCCTTTTTTCACAATTCAGCTTTCTTAAAGTGGATTCATCTTGGACAGGATCTTTGTTGTTTTTCTGGATAATATTTTGGGGTTTTTTTGGACTCCATTAAACCGTTTTCCCCAACGATGATCCACATGTCCAGTCTTCATCATCCATCTTTGTGCCATTTAGATGCCCTGTGTTTTAAGACTTGTGAAAATGGTTCTATAATAAAACAGATTTTTAAAAAGTAAGCCCAGGTATAATTCCATCCTTTTGCTGGTCTTCTCTATTTCTTCTCCAGACCCTTCGCTGTCCCCCTGTGAAAGAAATTCTTTCCGATGGCGACTGTACATGCGACAACCGAGAAAACATCTGTTTTTGGTTCAATAAACCTTTTGTGCTCGCAGCTGACGTAGTGTTGAACGATGTGCCAGCAGCGAAGAGGTTTTATACCGGATGAAATTGTTGTAAAACCGAAGGTACAGCAGGGGGCGGCTGCACCCAGGCAAACTTTGAATCAGTTCATCTTTTTACTTCTTGGAAACGTGAACGCAAAGTGCGCTTGGCTTACCGTAAAGTAGAATTCGTCCAACTTTCAAAATAAAAGTTGGAGCACGCGACAAACGCTACAACTTGGGAGTGTTATGTAAGTGTACTAATAAAACCATCAATATAAAATATTAATTCAAAGCATGGAATTCGAAGAAACAATAGCATTTTGATTGTAAGTAACATATTTTGCATGAAGTACTTCTAATTGTAACGAAAACGTTTTATTCTGGAGGGTTTTTATCGGAAGCTAGTTCTCTAAATGTTGGTTTTTATTAAGCCGAAACAACGATTCTTACCAACCCGGAACTTTTAGGCGCTTACTAATCTCTTCTAGGAACTTTTATCACGGGGAGTTTTCTCCCCAGATTTTGAGAACTTTAAATGTGTATTTTCCAGTAAAGTAACTTCGTCCTGACTTCAAGCTTTCCGGGAGGAGAAGGACTCGTTCAAATGGTCGTCGCTGCAGGACAGTAGCCCCTCAACTGGTCTTCTCAAACCAGGTAGGACAACCGTGTCTGGGGGACAGCCGCTAAAAACCCCACACTTCCTTCACGTTCATCTCACTAAGTGGGTTTATTTTGAAAATACTACACGTGTCGGCCGTTTTATGGGAGTACGCCTGGTTTTAGGCACCGTTTCACCTTGTTTTCACCTTCGTCATTCTGCCTAAACTGACAGCATCGGAACTAAAACGGACAAAGTCGAAGCACGAAGTCATTGTGCACACGTTTAGTAGTGTGTGTGAGTGTGAGTGTGTGTGTGTGTGTGTGTGTGTGTGTGTGTGTGTGTGTCAGGTTAGGAATTTCAGGCAGCTGAGAGCTCTTCCCCCTACACTCCCTCACACACACTCTTATTCTTTCTCTCTCTCACACACACACACACAATCTCCCTCTGCAATGGGGGTCTGTCAGTCCAGGGGGTCTGAGACACACACACACACACACACACACACACGCACAGGGCTGGGCGTGCTGCTGGTTTGGAGCCTAATGGAAGGAGCTTAGGGTGTCACTCCAACATTTCGCAAACAGCGCGGAATCTTTGAACCTTCCGTTCCTGATTTCCACTTCTTCCAGGCAGCGTTGAATAACGAGAAGAGTTTCCCGTTTAATAGGGTCAACCAGCTGGAAACGGGCTCCATCTTGTCCTGACGTAAAGGCAGGAATGTCTGGGCATCCCAGGGCTTTAGGATGGGACCCCCCCCCCCCAGTGTTGTACCGCGCTTGGAGCGTGTACAGGCAGGTCCCGGGCCCTCAGCACCAGGCCGGGCTGGAAAAACGATCAACTTCCGCTCAATAATGGCGTGGAAAAAGGAGGAACCAGACTTGAATAAAGCCCACCGGTGGGTTTTCCACACTGGCGCGACGCTAATCAAACATTCATGTTGCTGCCGGGAGGGACATCTGGGGCCCTCCACTTCACCTGCTGTCGCCCCCGGGGGCCCCGAAGCGGGTGGAAGCGGGTGGAAGCGGGTGGAAGCGGGTGGAAGCGGGTGGGCCTGGCGCAGGCAGACACGGGCCCTTTCCCTGCCCTCCTGGACGGACGGACGGAAGAATGGGCCTGCAGTTGCTTTCTGGGACTGGGAACAGAGGAGGAAGAACATGGGGAGGAAGGAGGGGGGAGGGGGGTTGGAATCATAACAACAGCTTCTTCTGTGTCCTCAGGGAATGCCGTCTGAAGGCCGTGGAGGAAGCGTGGGTGATCCGTGCATGAGAGCGTGACGAGTACACAGGCCACAGTTTCAAAGTCACTTTCCTTTAGTCCGAATAAGGCGCAACGAAAGGGTGAAAACGGTGATTCCCGCTAGTAATCACCCCTCTAAATCCCCCTTTTCGTGTTACCAAAGGGACGGCGTTCATCCCTCGGTCGAATTCCTGATTTATTCCAACCTGCGGTGGCGGTTCAGCTCCCCTCCAGCTGCTGTTTCAGGCGTTTGCAGGAAGGCCTCCGTTCCCATCCCGCACCTCCGGTCTTCCATGAAGAAGACCGGACCTCCGACGGGGTCCCGATCCCCGTCGGTGCTGGTCCAGTTGACGCTAACGCTGCCATTTTCCTCTTTTTTTTTTTGACTCGCCAGCCGCCAACATGCCACAGCTGGTCAACATAGTGAAGATAGCCATCCAGATGCCCGGGGCCCTGCCCCAGCTCATACAGCTGGACCAGGTGACACACACACACACACACACACACACACACGCGCGCGATTTTTCTCCCTCCTTAATCCGGCTACTCTGTAATCCGATTACATAAGAACAACGGGGATATTTCCAGGGTTGCTTCAGCCTTCTGCTGATTCTCCTGGTGGGTTTTTTTAGGGAACTTGAGCCCGCGGTCGCCCCGGTCCGTCGGGGCGTGACCGTGTGACCGACCCTGATTCCGGGAGGTTGGCTTGCGAGGGCAGAAATAGCCCAAGCGAAGAGTTTCGCTCTGGCCTGAGTATCCGCTTGGCGGTTTCGTTTTTCGAGCGGCACCAACCCTCTTGAGCAGCCCGGGAGCCTTGTTGTTGGTTTGTTTTCATCACCCGAGCCTAATAAACACGTCCTGATTGGTCGACCTCGCTGGAAACCGCTAATGACAGAGCGGCCGCGCCGGGGTCTGACGGGCCGACCGCCGGCCTGACCGCTAATGACAGGATAGCCCGGAGTCAGACGTGGAAGTCGTCTGGCTTTGGCTTCAGGGAGAAGGATCTGGCCCCGGAGGGAGACGCCGTCGACAACCGCCGACAAGAGTTACAGCGTCAGGACCCCCGAAGGAGGCTGTTTTTCCCTGAGGCGTGAACCCAGGAACGCCGCAGCGGCCATCTCTGCTGACACGTGCGCCGTCTGATACTTTCGCTTTCTGTCAGTCTAACTGTGTTTTCTTTTTTTTTCTCCTTTCCTCCGCGCGCAGAAAAAGCCGCTGTCTGCCGTGATGAAGGAAGTGTGCGATGGGTAAAGGCGACAGAAAAGCACCAGCTAACGCTACCGTTAGCCTCGCCAGCCCGCTGATCTCTGTGCTTCCTTCTAGCTGGAATCTCCCCGGTCCGGAGAACTACGCTCTGCAGTACGCCGACGGGGTGCAGACCTACATCACGGAATTGGTGAGTTTATCCGTCTTTTAGGGCACCGGGAAACCACGCGCTCCCTTAACGCGTTCGACCTTTTCCACACGTCACAGAACCGCCTGGACATCAAAAACGGCTACATTTTGCGCCTGACCAAGGCTCCGGTAAGGCCGCATCGGGCCGCCCGGCTCTCCTTTTCCTCCTTCCGACGCTCTCACCGGCGTTCCGGGCCCTTTTTCGCCACAGGGACGCTGCGCCGAGGACTTGTTCAGGGGCATCCAGAGCTCGGACTCGGGCGTGCGCTGCGACTCGCTGAAGGAGCTGGCGAGCGTTTCCACCGACGTGACCTTTGCTCAGGAGTTCATCAGTCGGGACGGACACCTGGTGCTGGTCAAGATCGTTGAGGAGTCCAGCGAGTGAGCAGCCTGGTTTTTTTTTCGTCGTTTAAGCCGCTACTTTTTTACCACGTGGGTTTTCCCGGGGCCCTGAAGGCCTCACCACAGGGGCGTCCCGGAGGCTTCCTGGCTTCCAGCCCCCTCATCCAGCCGTTCTACTCCGACCTTGATTGTTGCTGCGTGTGTTGCAGGAGCAACGTGATCATGACCCACACGCTGACCGCCTTCATGGAACTGATGGACCACGGGATCGTTTCCTGGGAGAACCTCTCGTCCACCTTCATCAAGAAGGTGCTGAGTCAGCGTTCTTCGCGTTCCCTCATGAAATCCGTCCTGTCCCTCTCTCACGCTCCCTCGTTTTTTGCTTGTCTGGTTTCCCCCCAGATCGCCGGCTACGTCAACGCCAAGCCCACCGATGCCTCCATACAGCAGGTGTTCCTTGGACATCCTGGAGAGCATGGTGCTGAGCAGTTTCGGCCTTTTCCTGCAGGTCAAGCAGGAAGTAACGATGGAGAGGCTCATCGCCCACCTGCAGGTGTAAGGGACTCGTTTCGAGACCGCTCGCTCGGCGCAGGTGACCGTCTAAAAACACACTGTCCCCTCCGTCCCCAGGACAAACCAGCAGATCCAGACCAAAGCCATGGCCCTGCTCATGGCGCTGCTGCAGACGGCGGGAGAATCGGACCGACAGGTGCCTCTGCCGCCTGCGTCTCGCGTTCGAACACAAAGGCGGACGGAGGGATGGACGGAGCATTTCCGGAAGTGCTCCGTCCATCTCGTCTGCGTCCCTCTCTCCCCCTGTTCCGCTCCTCCTCCTCCGCCGGTCGCAGCTCCCTCGTTCTGCCTCCTCCCAGTCGCTCTTTGTTCAGCCTCCTTATCAGAAAATGAGCCTCGAACAAAGAGAGGCTGAGTTGGAGACGCGTGTGCCAGCCAGGGCTCCATCACAGAGGTCAAAGTCCGGCGAACGGCGCCCGCGTCGCTGGCGCTGGCGCAACAGCGCCGCACCCGCGGTTAAAGCGCGTCACTGCATCCACGTCTCTCGTCTCTTTACAGGAAATATTTGCATTCATGAATAAGAAGAATCTCCGTCAGTACATTTATAAAGTGAGGTTTCTTTTGTATTTCAATTCCAAAATGTTTATGTTTACCATGCTATTCATTGCCCTGGTTTGAACCGTTGATAGAAACTGTTCTATTCTCTCCCAGAACATCATCCACAGTTCGGGCTCTCTCCAGGACGAAATGGCCCACTACCTGTACGTCCTGCAGTCCCTCACCCTGAATCACCTGGAAAATCGCATGATGGCGCCCATGGACTTTTACAACCAGGCGAGCTCTCAGTTAAACTTCCAACTTCTTTTAGCCGTCCAGCGGGCGTGTCCCGCTACTGTCTCTGAAATCCTCCTCCCCTGTCCTCCTCAGGACCAGCGGGACGTCCTCCACTATTTACGCCAGCTGGCGTTTGAGTCGGAGAGCGAGAGCAGCCTGAGCAACGAGCGGCGCCGCTCCCTCTGCGCCAAAGAGTTCAAGAAGCTGGGATTCTCGGTGAGTGTGGGGGCGGCGCGGGTGCGCTCCAAGTCTGGCTCCGTTCGGCATCCCCAGCGATGGTTTCCTTTCAGAACAACAGCAACCCCGGGCAGGACCTGGTGCGGACCCCCCCTGGGCTCCTGGCCTTGGACACCATGTATTATTTCGCCAAACGCTATCCCGACGCCTACAGCCGGGTGAGCTCCTCTCCTCCTCTGGGATTTGCAGCCGAATAAAGCAGCTGTGTGTCAGCAGCCTCTCTTTTTCCAACTCTCCCCCCCCACAGTTTGTCCTGGAAAACAGCAGCCGGGAAGACAAACACGAGTGTCCGTTTGCCAGAAGCAGCATCCAGCTCACCCTCATCCTCTGTGAAATCCTCCGTATCGGAGAAGCCCGTGAGTGGGGCCTTTACCCCGCCGGGTGGCGGGGTAGGGGGGGCACGCAAACCGCTAAACGGGGCATCCTGTAACGCGCTTCCGCCCCTCCGCCGACAGCCTCGGAGACGGGATCCGACTACCACCCCATCTTCTTCAACCAGGACCGGCTGCTGGAGGAGCTGTTCTGCGTCTGCATCCAGCTGCTCAACAAGACCTGGAAGGAGATGAGAGCCACGCAGGAGGACTTTGACAAGGTCAGCACGTTGCCGCGGTAACGCCTCAACAATGGGGGAAGCTCGCGCTTCTCGAGAAGTAGGGTCAGTTCAGCGTAGGTTTATTCAACTTAATTTCTCTTTTTCTTTCTTTGGACTGTAAATGAAGGAATGTTCACACAGTCCTGTTGAACGGCAACACAACTACAGCGATTCAGGAAGAACAACCTCGAATATGACAAACGTCCTCAATCGCGATCATTTTTCTTCTGCGCGGTTTCCCTCAGTTATTAGTTTTATTTATAAAGCTGCATAAAACAACTATCAATCTGACGTCATCGTGTTGCGCCGGCGTCACTGGCGCAGCCACGTTGTTGTTTACCGCTCGTCTCGATCAGATCAGTAGCGCGCTACGGCTAGCATAACACGCTACGGCTAGCATAACACGCTACGGCTACAAAAATGGCAACCCCAGCCATCGGTCGGCAACAAAGCGTTCTCCTGACGTCCGTAAAACCCGGCGACCCTTTCACCTTTTCAGGACAGGAGCAGAGCCCGGAGCATCCCTTTGTTTTTATTGCCCCGCCCCCCCCCCCCCGGGCGCTTTAGGGCGAGGACAAAGGGGCTTTAGGCTCACAAAGAGAAGCCAGGCGGGCGGCAGAAACCGAGAGAAGGAAGCGAGAAAAACAAAGGTTTCAGAGCGTGAGCAGCAAGATCAAAGCCAGGGAGACGTCCGGAGACAGGCGGAGATCAAAGAGAAGCGAAGGAGATCAAAGCAACGCTCCCAGGCGGCACCGCGGTTGGGGTTGGGGCGAGGCCTGAGCGCCAACCTCACGCGCTTCCTTCCCGCCCGGCGCTCCGGCCATCTGTCACAAACACGTTCAACACAAGCGCACGTGCTGCAGCGCGTTGGGCCTCACGGGCAGCTGCCATTGGCCGGGCAGGAGGGGTGGGAGGGGTACGTACACGCGTGTGCGTGTGTTGTGTGAGGCTATCAGGGTGTGTGTTTACAAAACAGACACAGGCCTTCACCTCCGCTCTTCACGTAGGGGATCAGCGTCTCCGAGCCGCCCCCCTCGTTGCCGTTTTTGAGCTAATCACTGGGGACCGTGAGATCTGAGGGGCAACATGGAGGTAAGGAGGGTTTTACTGCGCCGATTTGCTGCCAGTCGAGCCGTTGCGATTCTGGGAGGCCGGCGGAGCGTGAGGACGGGCCGGGGGCAGCTCTAGTTTGAGAATAGATTGATCTGTTCTGAGGGGACTATGGATTTTCCGATGGAACCGCCTGGAGCGCTTGTTGGGGGTCAACTGTTCTCTTGCCCACGTACAGTCGTAGCGATCGCCGCGTCGATGAGTGCCGCTTCAGCCGCGCTTTCGGAGACCTGACCGGAGCGTCTGCCTTCCAGGTGATGCAGGTGGTGAGGGAGCAGATCACCAGGACCCTGTCCAGCAAGCCCACGTCCCTGGAGCTCTTCAAGAACAAGGTCAACGCCCTCAACTACAGCGAGATCCTCAAGCTGCGGCAGACGGAGCGGCTGCACCAGGAGGAGACCCTGCTCCGCCCGTGCTGTGAGTACCGCCGCGGGAGGTGAACGGGTCAGAGCGGAGGGGAGCCAGCCGGAGCCAGTTTTCCCAGCCGGGGGGGGGGAGGCGGCAGGGAGGCCAGCAGCCATACTGGTGCTGCTGGTGTCTGACTGAGTCTGGGGGCTTCGGCCTCGACCGGTCGGCTCTGTGGCTGCAGACGAGACCACGAGCACGGATTAGAACTCACCACCTCACGAGGGGCTCCGCCAGTTACAGCTACAGATGCAGTCATAGTCAGCCTTTCCCTCCAGACTTGCAAATGTGTGTGTGTGTGTGTGTGTGTGTGTGTGTGTGTGTGTGTGAGTGTTACCACTTTGAGCTGCTCAAAATGTGAATTACTCTTGGAGATGAATAAAAGTAAAGTCTGTCTGTCTGTCTGTCTGTCTGTCTGTTCATCTGTCCGTCCATCTCTCCCATGCTCGTGCGTGCGTGCGTGTGTGCGTGCGTGCGTGTGTGCGCAGGGAGCTGAAGGAGCGCCTGAAGCCGGAGCTGCTGGAGCTGATCCGCCAGCAGAGACTCAACCGCTTGTGTCAGGGCACCATGTTCAGGAAGATCAGCAGCCGACGGAGACAAGGTGAGCGGACGGAGGGAGGACGGAGGGAGGACGGAGGGAGGACGGAGGGAGGACGGAGTAGGGAGGAGGAGGGAGGAGAGCCCAGCTAAGCCCAGCCCCTCTGGGCCCGCCCGCTCCTTTCTGTGTGTTTGTTCTCCAGACAAACGATGGTTCTGCCGCCTATCGCCCAACCACAAAATGCTCCACTACGGAGACGTGGACGACGACGTAGACAACCCTCGCCATCGAGACGCTTCAGGAGAAGAGTGAGTGAAAGCTGGGCCGCGGAAAAACCGAAAAAAAACCCGCGCGTTCCACTCGTTTCCACCCCTGGTTTCGCTCAGTTCCGGTGGCTGACATCAAAGGCCTGCTGACGGGCAAAGACTGTCCCCACATGAAAGAGCACAAAGGCAAACAGAACAAGGTCGGCCCAGCGCCTCTCCTCCCTCTCCTCCTCTCCTCCTCTCCTCCTCTCCTCCTCTCCTCCTCTCCTCCTCCAGCCGGCTGACACCTCCTCCCTCTTCCCCTGCAGGAGGTGCTGGACCTGGCGTTCAGCATCACCTACGACGTGGAAGAGTACAGCCTGAACTTCATCGCTCCCTCCCGAACCGACGTGAGTCGCAGAAAGATCCAGAAACGAAGCCCCAGTAGCCTCACCCTGGCGTTTGCCTTTCCTCTTTTCCGTTTTTCCCTCCCTCCTCCTCCTCCTCCTCCGTCAGTTCTGCCTGTGGACGGACGGGCTGAGCGTGCTCCTGGGCCGGGAGATGAGCAGCGAGTCCATGCACAGCGAGCTGGAGATCCTGCTGTCCATGGAGATACAAGCTGCGCCTGCTGGACCTGGAGAACGTGCCCATCCCCGACAGCGCCCCCCTGGTCCCCAAACCGCCCAGCAACTTCAACTTCTGCTACGACTTCAGCCAGACCGAGCAGTAGAGACGCACCCGGGCTCGTGCCCGGGTGCGTAAGTTGTGTGTGTGTGTGTGTGTGAGTGTGAGTGTGTGAGAGCTGAACTGTGCTTTTAGGCACTTCTGTCCTTCGTTCGATCCTCTGGTACTTTTTTTTTAACGGTTTAATCGTTTTATCGTTCCGACTGCCTCTGAAGCTCTTTAGGGATGCGCCCGGTACGCTTTGAGGCTGTAAGCTCTTGTTTTCGTCAGGATGGTACAAGGTGGTTTTGCATTTAGCAAAAGGGCCGCAGTAAAAATACGCTTATCCTCAGCTCCTTGTTCCATTTTTTCCTTTTAAGTGGAACTAATATAGACCCAGAACCAAAGCAAATTCCTCATCAGGGTCCTCAAACAAAGAGAGAGAACATTGCTGTTGTTTTGTGTTGGTTTTTTTTTTTGTCTAGGATGTAATTCATGATGGCGTCACACACTTTTTCTTTTTTAACAGCGATCTGGTCGAGTACCGGACTGTTTTTATACCTTACCTTTAAAAACATGATGTATTTTACATAATTGTTCAATTGAAAACTGAAACGTTCCAACGCAGAGAACTACCGCTCAGAAGAAATCCTAATTTGATCCCAAGAGCTGATCTGTTGGTGATACTGTGATGGAGTTGAAGACTCCTTTTGAAAAGTGTTGAATTTTCTGCTTTTTTTTTTTTGTGGCATCTGATGAGTTGACACTCCACAACCCTTTGGAACAGATAACACGATCATGTACGCACCTTTGACATAAATAAAGAATTCAGAAGGACCACAAACAAACAAAGAAAGTGGCTTTTTTCACCGACAGGAGCCAAAGTTTACATTATTTCTTAAAAATCTAATGACGTTGGAGAAAATCAAGTTCATTCTTCCGTCCATTCTTAGACTTCCTGCCACCATCGCGCTGCAGGGTGGAGCGGTTGCTCCGGTAACGGGTGTAAACTGTCCCGACTGTCCCGCTCAGACGGCGCCGTTGGATTTGTAGTGCAGGTCCTCCAGGAAAGGCAGCTGTGACTGGAGGAAATCCGCCGTGGTCGCCGCCACGTTTGGGCATCCGGAGATGTCGAGCGTCCGCAGGCGGCCGCAGTGCTGCAGCAGCGTGAACAGCGACCTGGAGAGAGGAGGAGGAGGGTGGGGTCAAAGGTCAGAGAGAGGGCGAGGGGAGGAGGCGGCGTCTGGGACTGGCCTGTCGGTCACGTTGTGGCAGCCGGAGAGGTAGAGGTGCTGCAGGCGGGGCAGGTGGGGCGCGGCCTGGGCCACGCCGCGGTCGCTGATGCCGGGGCAGCGGCGGAGGGCCAGGCTGCTGAGGCTCGGGCAGCGCCGCGCCACCGCCGCCAGGCTGGCGTCGGTGATGTCGCTCAGCGCCGACAGGGACAGGCGCTGGAGCTCCGGGTGCCACACCACCTGAAGGAGAGCGCGATGAGCCCCGCCCGGCCGTGGCGCCCCCCGCCCCGACCCCCCCCAAACGCACCTGGGCGATGCTGCCGTCGCTGAGTCTGGGGCAGGCCGACAGGTCCAGCTCCTGGAGCCTGCGGAGGGCCAGCAGAGACACGCCCAGGGGGCGCCGGGACGGGTCCGGGTCGGGTGGCGCCGCCACCTGGGGCCGCTCTTGGAAAGGCAAACGGGGGGGCTTGATAAAGCCCATGAGGCCAGAGGTCCCGGTGAAACGGGGGCCCCCGTCTCCCTGTTGAGCATCCAAACGACAGAAGTTCCTCCGGTTACTCTGGAACCCGGGTCCACTGGACCGCCGACAGCCTTTATTAGGTTGTACATTTGCTTTTCTCTCTCTCTGTCCCGACTCTGCTTCCCCTCTTTTTTCAGCAGGGTGGCCCCTCCTTGTGAGCCGGGTCCTGCTCAAGGTTTCTTCCTGTTAACAGGGAGCTTTTTCTTGCCACTGTGCTCACCTGAGGGTTCCGGCTGTGGGTTTCTGCCTCTGTGAAGCACCTAGAGACTATTGTTAACGTAAAAGGCGCCACAGAAACCAAACTGGACCCAACTGGACCCTGAAATCCTGTCTCCCAGCTCCTCCTCCTCCGGGGCCTCACCATCTCCTGGTCGCTGCTGTTCTTAGGGGCCTCCGCCATTCCCAGCAGCCCCCGGTCGGTAATTTCCGGGCACCGGGCCAGCCGCAGGACCGCCAGCTTGCGCAGGTGTGTGGTGATGGAGCGCACCGACAGGTCGGTCAGGTGGACGCAGGACGTCAGGTCCAGCTCGCGGAGGGAGGCCCCGAGGAGCCGCGCGAGGGCCAACACCGCCGAATCCTGAGGGGACAGATGGGAGCGGGAAAGTCACCTTTTTTTGCCCCGAAACGCACCCAAACGCACGCCGACGCCAACATCCTGTAGCCACCCGGATGCAGATGCAGCCGTTGAGGTTCAGCGACTCCAGCGGGGCCCCGGCGGCGCCGCCGGAGCCCTTCAGGCCCTTGGCCATCTCTGCGCCGCTGACGCGGGGACACCCGGACAGGTCGAGGCTCCTCAGCGTCCGCACGGCCAGGAGGTCGGCCAGGCCTGGAAACGAGGGGCGGGGAAGGTTAAAAGGAGCGCGCCCGCCGCTCCAAACCGCCAGGCATCGCTAGGCGCCGACCTTTCTCCGTTATCCTCCAGTCTCCGGACAGCGAGAGGCGCGCGGGGCCCGCCAGGCCGCCGGCTGCGGCCTCCGCGGACCGGCTCCTCAGCTCCGGGCAGCCGCTGAGGTCCAGGCAGCGGAGGCGGGGCTGGTGCTCCACCAGAGCCTCCACCGCGTAGTCCGTTAGCTCCTTACAGCCCTGAAGGAGCAGCTCCTCCAGCACCAAACCCTGGACCTGGGGGGGGGAGGGAGGGGGGGGCGTTATTGTCAAATTCAGAATAAAAGACCCTTTTTTTCGCCGTCCAGACCTGAGCAATGGAGCACAGAGACTGCGGACTGATGGAGGTCCTGCTCAGATCCAGAGCCACCAGACTGGCTTTCTGCTCCGCCAGCAGCCGGCGCAGGTTCCTCAGCGACAGCAGCGCCGATGAGTCCTCCGCCGCGCCCGCCGGGCGCCCTCGGTACGGGTCGAACTCGAAAGTGATGTGGCAGCCGGCCAGGGCGAGGCGGCGGAGGCGCGGCGTGCAGCTGGTGAGCCGGTTGAAGGTGAGGTCGGAGAGGTAGCGGAGGTCGGACAGGTCCAGCTCCTCCAAACCGCACAGCGCTGCTCTGACCTGAAGAAAGAAGTCAGGCAGGTCCAGTCTGCTCCCAGTACGTCTCACCTTGTCCACGGGTCCAGGCGGGGGCCAAAGGTACAACATGGAAACTAAAATAACCCAAAAAAAAAAAGGCCAAACATGTGACACAACCGCTGCAGTACCCCTGGGGGCCAGGCGGGGGCAGCAGAGGAGGCGTTCTACTCTGCAGGTGTATTTGGGCCCAGCTGTGAAAGATGCTCGGAGGAGTCAAAACCTGCTGCCGGTGCTCCTCCCAGGACAGGAACGCTCCGGACATGAAGAGGCTGTCCAGACCCCTGAGGTCCAGCCGGCGGAGGGAGGTGAGGCGCGGGAGGAGGCCCAGCAGAGACGCCTCCGTGAGGCTGCTCCCGGGCAGGGCCAGGCTCTCTAACCGGGGCCCCAGGCACACACCCACCTGAGGACAGAGAGAGAGACAGGCCCAGGTGGATACAAACACAGGCTGGGGTTGGGGACATCGGAAAGTTTAGAGATTGAAACGAGAAGGAGCGAGTGAGCCGAGTAGTTCTTCCCGGCAGCGTAAGAACTATAAAAAGGGCCAACGTTCCACCGTAAATGCATAAAGGAACCAGCGCGGGGGGGTGTGACAGGAGCCACTGGGCTGTCAGCCGTCCTGACCTTTGGACCACGAGGGGACGAGTCGGTGTCCCAGGACAGAAAAGACCTGAAACGAGTCAAAACGTCCTTCATCACACGTTCGGATGGTCAGCTGGTGTTCAGCTGGTCTCAGTTAGTCTAAACGGGGTGAATAAGGTCAACACACACACACACACACCCACACACACACACAGGTCAAAGATCTGGGTACTGTGAGACATCCATCCATCCATCCATCCATCCATCCATCCAGGGATGGAACGCAGGTCGACCGGTTCAATTTCCTTCAGTTGCATTTATAAAAACGCACCTTTCACAGTAAAATCAGAGGCAGGGAGGAGGCATCCTGCTGAAAAACCGGCCCGAAGGAAGGACGGAGAGAGAAAGACCTGCTTTTGCACGTGGGAAAGGGTTTTTTTTTAATTTGTGAGCGTGTCCGACCTCCTGAAGCAGCAGTCTGGACACGCCGAATCCGTCGAGCTGGCGGATGCTCAGTCTGCAGACGGACCTCCTCCCGAGGGCCCTGATCAGCTCCAGGGACGAGGCCGAAGCCGGGATGCAGAAGATGACCTTCCTCTGCAGGAGGGACAGCAGACGGGGGTGAACACCGGCCCCGGGCCGGGATCATCACAGTCCCAGATGGATCCCAGGAGGTTCCTCTTCGGACTCATACCTGGAACTGAAGATCCTGGCTGGCTTCATACCACCTGCTGCAAACCAGTGAAGCTTCCTTCCTGTCTGAGGTACGAAGAAAACTCAGGATGTAAACAAGAACCTACACGAAGAGAGAGGAATAAAGCATTTTAAAGTCAAACCCAGGTGGCTCTTTGAGGATCAGCCTCTGCAGTGTTTGCACAGGAGCTGTTAGCCGGTTCTTTCTTCTGCTTTGCCTTTTTTTGTTTTTAATGGCCAGATATCGGGCATTGTCTCACCTCCAGGGGCAGCTCGGGGGCTTCTGGAAGCTCTCCTCCATCGCAGTCTTCCATCCCAGCTTGTGTCTTCGTCCCAGGAGGGCCTCAGCTGGATCCGCTCGATGACGTTGGCTACCCAACCAGAGCCGAGCTAGCTTGTTTCACCGCTTAATAATCGATGATGTTGCTCGATTTCAGACGAAAGAAAGTGAGAGAAGACGCTCCCCGTCTGTTCTCATGGTCACAGGCGACCTGACCCACGCCAGTTTGTTGATATTTCTGCTACAGTGGGATAAAAACCGTTCGGACGTGACTGTGACGTCAGGAGCAAAGCACCATGGGAAACGTAGTTTTAGGCGCGTCTCCGGAAGTTCTGTCTCTGTCAGTCCTGTTTATTGGTTTGTTTTCTCTCTCTCTCTAATTAGGTCATTTCTGTATATTATGTGGCCAATTCAGCGTCAAAAGGTTTGCTTATTTAACAAAAAAATCACAAACTGTAATTTGAAACTGATGAATGGCAATAAATATATTTTTAATCTTCTTAATTTACACCAAGGGTTTTCCTTAAGTAATTTAAAATGTTTGTGATGAAGTAAAAATCTTCAAAACTGGTTCTACTCTGGTATTATTTAACACTCCTCCAGTAAAAGTACATTAAACATTTAATGACTAACTTTGAATAACTGTAGATACCTATGACCTGGATAAACCCGCACAGACAACTATGTTGTTAATATCTGATTGTTTGTTTGTTTGTTTGTTTGTTTGTACCTCTGCCAAGCAGCTTACAGACAACAGATTTGGATGAATTGCCAGGAAATAATGATAATGGGCCATGGAACAGATTTATTTATTATCAGGAGGCTCCTTCAGTAAGCCAGGTCCTGCTCAAGGTTTCCTCCTGTTAAAAGCTCACCCGGGGGTTCAGGCTCTGGGTTTCTGCCTCTGTGAGGCACAATTCTGCCGCATAAATAAATAACACTGGCTTGACCTGACCTCCTAGCTTTACCCCTTTTTGAGTCGTTAGCGATACGTTTTAGTGGTAAATACAGAAAAACCCAAGACTGCATTTATTATTTATTAAGACGAAAGACAAAGAGAAAGTCTCTAAACATTTAACACGCACAAAAAACATGTATACACACACACACACACACAGACAGACACACACGCACACGAACCAAGTTTGTTGAGATAATCTGGCAGTATAGTTAGCTGGGTTAATGGCCCTTCAGGCTGTATTAACATCAGTTTCATCCAGGTAGAGGTCCTACATGATTCTAATTTACTCAACATAAAGTTGAACACTTTTTCTTGGGCCTCATAAAGAAGCTCAGCAAAATAAAAATCATGACTGCTCTAAATATCATCACACAGATATTTATAATATTATAAAAAACTATGAAAACTGACCGTGAGGTAAAGGCTTTGCTACTTATAGGATGGGAAGTTACATTTTTTTTAAAAATTACACACAATTTCAATCAATTTCAAATGATTGTCGTGTACATCAGTAACTTGTCTGTTCAAAGCAAAGATTTTTAAACATCTAGTGAAAAAGTTTACTTTTGGAAGCTAATTACATCAGCGAGACTGTTAAAAAATGATTTCGATCCAGAAGGCAAAAGGTAAACGTGAACGGCAAACAACAACAACAACAACAACAGCAAAAACGTGGTCTGCAGTGAATTCAGTCAGACAGCGTAGACGCTGACACAGCAAAACAAGGCAAACTTGATTTCAAACCTGTCCATTCTCCTCAAGGGTCACGGATGAGAAGATCTCAACCCTCCTCTGAGAGCTGCAACCCTTCCGGGATGGTCACTGAGAACCAGGAGGAGGGGCCAGAGCGTCGTTGTTGCGGCAACCGGAAGCGGAGCGAAAAGGTGTGGAGCTGGCCAAGGTGGGCGACGGCGTCTCGGCGTCGCTGGAGGTGGGAGACGGAGGAGGCAGGGAGAGGGAGATGGAGGGCTGCCAGGGAACAAAGGGCTGGGTGAGGCGTGGGGAACGGCGGCGGCTCCCGGCCGGGGTCTTTACCTGTGAGGAGACGCTCAGCTTGCTGCTCTTCTCCTTGACCTTGGCCAGAGCTCCCTTCAGCCCAGACGACCTCTCCGTCACCTCCAGGGCCGCCCTGAGCAGCCTGGGGGTCTCGGGCCGAACGGCAGCGGCTGGCGCCTGCGGCGGGTCCTTGCTCTCTTCCTTGGGCTCAGCCTTCTTTCCTTTATTCAGCATCTTCCTGCCGATCGGAGCAGAGCTTTGAGAGGAAGGACAGCGAGCGGCGACGGGTCCGGACGGTCCCGCTTTACCTGGCCTTCTTGCGGAGGAGTTTCTTGGAGTCGGGGTAGTGAACCAGGATCTCGTTCAGGTCTTTTTTGTCCAGGATGAAGAGATTCGCGAACCCGTGCGCGATGACATTGGCCGTGCGCCTGTTGCCTCCACCCACCGCCAGCAGACTGCCAACCAGACGTTTAAAAGGCAGAATCAGAACCTTCCTTCTGATCATTCTGTCACCACTCCTCTCCGTCACCTGATCTCTCCAAAGACCGATCCCGCTCTGAGAGTGACGAACACCGTCTTTCCATCGGGTCCTCCCACCACCTGCACCTCCCCGGCTTTTATGATATACATCTCCCGGCCAACTTCGCCCTGACAGGAAACAAAAAAAAAAAAAAGAGAGAGAGAGAGGATGACGCGGGAGGAGCGCGTTCACGCTAGCGGCCGGTCGCGCCGGTTGCACCCACCTTCCTGCAGACGTAATCCCCCGGCAGGTAGACGACGGAGCGCAAACTCTTCAGCATGTCGAAGATCATCTGCCTCTCACAACCCTTTCCACAACAACAACAACAACAAAAAAGACCACTTACAACAAAAGCGCACAACCAGGTTGGCCAAACTGTCGACCTCCTACCTGAAAAAGCGGAACTTTGCTGACGATGGAGTAGTTGACGTCGATGGCGATGTCCAGGCGCATTTTATCGGGCAGCTGCGTCAGCAGCTCCTGCTCATCTGCAAGGCGGGAATCAGCGTCTCTCCCGAGCGCACGCGGGCACGTGCGCGCGGGAGGCGGGGCTCGGCTTACCCAGCAGGCCCTGCGACTGCCAGGTGTAGTTGTACCAGGTTTTGACTCGGTTCTGGACGTCCTTGGGGATGCGGTAGGAGGACATGTATTTGATGGTGTTGTCCATGCAGGTGCGGTAGTGGGTCTGGCCCGCCGTGGCCGCGCCCACCACGTCACGCATCTGTGGGGGGGAGCGGGAGAACGGTTTGATGGGGAACCAAAAAGAAGAACAAACCGAGGCTCCACTTTTTGGCGCACCTGTCCCATCATGATGGAGAAGGCGAACACGCCAACAAAGTAGTTGATGAGCTGGAAGACTGATCTCGAACAGCGTGGTCGGGTCCGGCAGCCCGCCGATGGTGATCAGGCTCTTCACGGCAAAGTAGTAGCAGCGGATGTAGCTGAGGAGAGGCCGAAGGGGAGGAGTGGGAAAGGGCGAAGGCGTGTCTGCGTCTTATCTGCGCGTGCGTCCCGCTCACCTGTTGCCCTCGCCGTTGTAGACTCCAACTGGTGGACCCCAGTCCGGTGAAAGCGGAGCCCCAGTAGTACAAGCAGGCGTTGCAGTGGAGGCAGTAAAGGAGGTAAGTGGTGGTGCGGATCACCCTGCAGGCCGGTAAGAAACAGGCGCCCCAGCCGCGAGGGTCAGCTGGCAAGAGGGGGGGGATCTGGAGGAAGCTGCTAGCGAGCCCACCTGTAGATGTAGGCTTTGGTCAAAATGGCCTCCAGGCGTTCGTTGAACTCAAAGAAGGAGTTGATCTGCGGAGGAAGGAACGGAGGGAGAACCCGAATGAGCGACGGCGGGGGGAGGTCTCTAGGTCTCTACGGGAGGGACGGGAAGGCCCACCTTCAGCAGCCTGGGCAAGCGAAGCAGAGGGTTGATGCCCGTCTTGAAATAGAAGAGCTCCAGAGGAACCAGGCTGGCAACGTCCAACTGAGGAAGACAGAGAGGATGCAGCACCCTAACCCAAACCCCGGAGGAAGGCGCGGGCACTCACTTTGAAGCGTTTCGTTCGCATGTAATTCTTCCTCATTTCTTTTTTATCACACTGGAAGAGGAAGAAAACCAGGCAGGTCGTAAACATCGGAACAGCAGTAACTCTTTTTTACCTGTTTACTTTTCTAAAAACCTTTTATTTAACTACGCTTACCTTTCTCACATCGTCAGCAAGTGTTTGAGACATTTTTTTCAGCCTTTTTTGAACTTTTACGGTTGATTTTACCGACAAATTAGCTGTTCAATGACCCGCTGGTGTGCCTCTCACCACGATGTCTCCCCCACAGACAAACTGCAGCCGCGGCTGGAAGACGGTGATGTCCAGGATGTAAATGAAGTCGCACAGGTAGTCGGTCAGCAGCCAGTAGTAGATATTTTCCGGCGTCTGGTAGGGAAAGGCCCAGCGGACCGGGATGAACCACACGTTCCAGTTCCACGCCAGGCAAACCAACATCATCCACAGCACGTACATCAGGTCTGAGTGGAAGGAGAAAAACCGCGAGGGCGGAGAGACGGAGGTCCAGCAGGTCAGCACCCGCTGGGATTTTTACCTTTGTCTGAATATAGCATGTGAAATGAGGACCGGTGGGATTCATCTTCAGGAATGTGGGTGATTTTAGAGAACTCCACACTCACTGGTGAACGGGTCGATGCTGGCGGGGAAGCGGTAGTTCAAACAGGCCCGGAACCACCCAAGCGCCTTGGCCCTGCGGCTCCCGGACGGCCCCTCGTCCGTCAGGCTCTCCGCTCCTCCTCCTCCTCCTCCCGACGGTGCGTTCTCAGCTCTGGGCGCCGGAGCTGAACCCTGAGGAGGAGCTGAAGGGAGGCGACGGGAAACGGGAGAAAGCACCAACTGAGCGACTGTTTAGGTATTTTAAATCATAAATCGTACAGATCGACTGGGGAACCATCTTTAGGAGCTGCCGATTAGAGGGGAGGGTGGGATAAATAACGGAATCGGTTCGTACCACTACTGGGAGGAAAGTGGGAAATCTTTGGAGAAGGCACTAGAACTACAGCGCTTCTCACCTGTGTCTGACAGACGCAGCGGATTTTAGTTTACATGCGGCAGTTCTGTGTGTGTGTGTGTGTGTGTGTGTGTGACTTTCTGGACACTTTAACCTGGAAATAAAGAAGAGTGTAACACACCAACACACTTGTTTGAAACAAACCAGCTCGGTGTGCGCGGTATGAGAGAGGACACTCACACGGGCTGTCTTCATCTGAGCTGTCGGGGTCGATGAGCTTCTCTTTGGCCTTCTCGGTTCTCTCCTTGAACATGCGGACGAGCTCTTGGAGGCGTTCGTTTATCACGGTACTGGTCTGGCTGGCTGAGGAGGCCGGACGATCCTTAAGCCTACAAAGTCAAAACACAAACGAGTCAGATTGGTGCTGGTGTCCCAGTATTATAGATGTGAGTGTGTGTGTGTGTGTGTGTGTGTGTGTGTGTGTGTGTGTGTGTTTGACCAGCGCTCACGTGTCGTCGCTGCTGTGGAGGCTGGACTGGCTGGCCCAGGCTCGGATGGGGGCGGTTACCTCATAATCCTCATCCTCGCTTGTGGAGTGAAGCCTCCTACTGTTGATGTGGACAAAGGAACATCTTTGGTCCCCTGATTTAACTAAAAATTATAATTATACTTCAGCTAACAAATTTTATATGTAAAACTCTCTCCTGTGCCAAAGTTGTAAAACTATGATGACAGATGTTGAACGTGTACCTATAAATGTAAGAAATGGAAGCTACTGAGGCCTGAAAAAGAGGTTTTGATGGAGAGAACGGGTGAAAAGGTGGTCAGTGAGATGGCTTAATGGACAGAGCGGACAGGACGACGCGTGGACGATGAGATGGCTACTAAACGAGTCCGATACTCAAGGTTTAGAGGTCTTACATCTTCGTCCAGATCGTCCTCTGTTGTCTCCCCCTACTAATGTAAAAGTCGTGTTGCGTGAAGTGAGTGAGTGTTAAGGAGAGATAAACAGACGTGTGTAAGACAAACAGTCTCAGTCCGGGCGAAGACATGCGACACAGGGAGGATTCAACAGCGATAGCTGCCATGCATCTGTTTATTGACTTTTGCTACAACATCCAAAAAGCAGCCGTGCAAAAAGTGCAGGACAGTGACACAGGACAGGACAGGACACCGGGACACAACAGGTCTGTGTTCTGCACAAACGCCACGTCTGTTGGTGGCTACGCCTCGAAATATTGGGTAGCTGGACGCGTGTTTGCTGCAGGACACACAACTCTAAACACAAACGCACTGAAGAACAGACAGAAGAGGGCAGCAGATCTTTTCAAACAGCATGAAACAGAAAAAATGTGAAGCTTTTCAGTCCAAAATGACGCATTTTGAAAATAATAACCTAAAGATGTGTTTTAATGTAGACAGTCTAGCCAGAATACGGATAAGTGGAAAGCTGTCGGTTCAAATTGGTCAAATTTTGAATGAAAATGCTCCACTTGCCAGCAGAGAAGCTTGAAGTTTCGTCTGTGCTTCTTGATGTAAAATGCTGCCACGGTGGTACGAGAAGCCGTGCGTGTGTGACTGGAGGTGTTTATTTGCTCCTAACATTGGTGTGGCTGGTGCAGTGTCCTTACTCTTTGTCTGCTTTGCTGGAAGTAAAAGCAGGTGGAGAAAAACATTGAAATAGTATTAAGAAATAGACAAAACAGTCCATTTTTACATCTGCTTTCATCAAAAGAAAAAACCTATCGGTGTATAAGTTGTCTAGTGTATAAGAAAACAGGAGGAAAATGGGAAAGATGAAACAAATCTATGTTTTTTTTGTCTATTTTATAAATGTAACTTGGATTCCAACGTTCTTCAGTGTCCTACCTTTGACGGCTTCCGGAGGGGTTGACGGGGACGGTCAGGGTGGTGTGTTTGGGGTCCTGAGGCGTGAGGATTGTGGGGATGCTGCCGGGTCCTCCGCCTCGCTCCCGCGCTGAGTCAACGTCTTCTACGTTGACGGAGGGACGCGGGCCGAGGCTGGGGCTCTCTGGAGGGGGAAAGGCACAGGTTAATGCAGGGCCCCCGCTAACAGTGCCGCCGCGGGACAGGGCTGCCTCAGCTCAAAGCCGCAGGCTGTTGCAAGCAGAAGCAGGGCAGGACGGCGGGAGAGAGGATTTACCACGACTGTCGCGTTTTCCTTCGATTGTGGTGATTATGGACAAAAATATAAAACAATCAGACCACAACGTCGAACTATCGGCTAAAGAACGCCCGCAGATTCACCTGCAGGCCCGACCGCTGAAATATCTGGGTCATCTTCGATGAAGAAAGCCGGGTTGGAGATGCCAGACAGCTGGCGGGACAGCGAGCCGAGCCGCTTGGACGGGGGGCTGACGATGGGCGGCAGGCGCGGGTAGGACGGCACGTTGGGCAACTCCAGCGCGCTACCGTTGAGGGAGGATGGAGACGGGGAGCGCGAGCGGAGATGGGGGTGCTGAGGGGGAGGGAGAGGGGAGGGGCAATTAAACCAAGTCAGTTCAACATCTTGTTGGGCGTGCTCGTGCTCGCGCTCGTGCGGCTGTTGTTGTTGTTGTTGTTGTTGTTGTTGCGGTTGTGGTTTTTTAGGCATCTTGCGGCATCAGGCTGTTGAGACGTTTCTGGACGTTGAGGAAGTACTGCTGCGTCCGGCCGGGAACCTGGGAGAACTTCTGCGGGATGGCGGAACAACTCTGGTAGAGGGAGGCCAGACCGGGCCCGACCGAACCCTCAGAACGTTTGGGTAACAACTCAGTCAAGGTCTGGCCGATGTTCCTGGGGACCTGGGTGAGTCGGATCTGGGAAAACTCCTGGCGCAGTTCCGGAGGGAGGGAGGGCAGGTACTTGGTAACGTCGGAGATCTGGGTAGGGAGCTTAGGCATGGAGGGTAATTTGGGGCGGGAAAGGCCGTTCTCTTTGAAAAATGCGTTGATGTTGCCAAGGCACTCTGAGGTGTGAGGAATGCGCATCAGGCAGCTCTTAAAGGCATCACAGCTGGCTGGAGCTAAAGGAGAGACAGGTGGATAGGCAGATGTATGGTCAGGTAGAAGAGAAGAACATACGCCAAGTAGGAAATGGCTTTAGCAGCCTATCAGCAGCAACACAGGGTTTCTAGAGCAACGCGGTGTCAAATATACAAAATGATAAAATGTTGTAAACGTTTGCTTTGAACACAAGACTATTTAAAACGACTGTTTTTGAGTTTAAAATGAGCTTCTAGGCTAGCATACAAAACACTAATGTATGACAACAGTTATGGCTGTTGTCTGTGAGATTTTTAATGTCCAAAAAAGGAGAAGGAAGACATCTTTACTGACGCTCATACCTCCACAGCCATCCCCAGCATCTTCCTCCTCCTACGAATGACAGAAAGCACATTCAGGAATCAGCATCTGTCTGCAGCTTTAAAGTTTTACCATTAATCAGAGGAAATCATCAGTATATCACAGTACATTTAGAAAACCTGAAGAAAAAGGCAAGAAAGAATCTTAAAGGAAACAAAATGCATAAATGAGTAAAGACCAAGACGACGTAAAAGAAAGTGATTTTCAAGGTTCGTGTTTACTTTGCTTGGAGCTGCGTCAGCCTGGGCGCTTTGATTCTCTCTGTCTGTCTTCTGTGGTTGCTGGGTTACAGGTACTTCGGGCAGGTTATCCTGCTGAGTTTCCGCTCGGGCTCCGCTCGTGGCTCAGGATCCGGTTCTGGCTCGGAGGGCGTCGCTGACTCGGGGTTCGGAGGAGGAGGCTCCGACGCTGGCTGTGGTTCTGCGTCCTGCTGTGGCTCGAGATCTTGAGTGTCACAAAAATGGATTACTTTAACTGACAAGATGATGTTTGGAGAAAAACTAAGGTGAATCTGAATCTTTACCAGGTCGGACAGCTGGTTCTACGATTACTTCTGTGTTCTGTTCCTCCTCAGCAAGGTTCTGCACCTCCCTGCAGGAGTAACAAGAGACAAAATAATCATAATAATCATGAGTGTTTACAAAATGTTGCAAACAGACTCTACGTTATAACCTTAGGGGAGTGTGAAATCAAAAAATCAGGTGTATTTTACTATTAAGGAGGTTTCTCTGACACCTCTGGGTTGTAGCATAACCACACTAACCACAATATGTTGCTATTTTTTTTTTCTTTTTTATTGAATAACCGTAATAAAACGCAAAAATTTATCACCTATTCTACCAACAGGAAAATATATGTAAATTTTCCATCAATACGACATCTTTTGCGGGGGAAACTAGTGCTTCAGGAGTCCTGCTACACCTTATTATGGTTCCACCGAGGCATTTAATTTACATATATACGGATCGTTTGTTGGTTTTATCTCTTTATACGGTAATGAACAGAATAAAATATTATATTTACGCCCATAAAACTCAGAAAACGTGTACAAACAGGACAACCTTTAAGCTAGTTCGGCTTCGGTTGTCCTTCTCCGACCACCTGTAACAGCCATTAAACAGCTGGATACGAGTAAAAACTGTCAATAAAAAACGAGCCAGGCTTTTGTCATTCCGTAAAATATCGACTAGTCCATCGTTATATTCATCTATAACCGTATATAATCCAAAAAAAAAAAATGGCTATTTCAAAATACTTACTTTAGCTGTCAGTATTCACATGCGACAGAAACGCTCACGCGCAATCACGCGCATATTTTTCCGGACTTCGTAAATCATTTATGTTATATATGAATATTTTTTTAATTGGATTAAATGTTATAGGGTGACATTATTCCCCATCACGTCGACACCGTTTTCGGCGAACTGAGAGGAGGATGAGGGTAAAGTGCCTGGTCCCAGCGGAAGGGCTGGTTGCTACGGGCAACGGTGTGATGCTGTGGGCGTCACCACGCAACGAGATCCCAAAAGGATGAACGAGATCTTAGAGACAGCCCGTTGCTGCTGGGTCTGACTTGGACTACACACACCTTCACAATAATTCCCTCTCTCTCTCTCACACACACACACACACACACACGGGGGTCTTACTCGGTTTCGGACCCCTGCAGCAGTTCCTGGCTTCCCAGAGAGAATTTGATGGACTGGCTCCCGGTGGTCATCTGCCTAATGGCCGACTCAGCTGTCTGCCTGGCAACTTCCTCAGCTAAACGCACCATCTCCAGTCGCTCGTGCAGCAAACTTCAGACACACACACGACAAAAACAATCCTGTCTTAGTAAAAACCCCAACGGGGCCCCTCTTGGGTCAACACTGTGATACTGTAACTCTCTCTTTTCTCTCTCGTAACTAATCTGTAGTCATTTATGTATTCTTTGATGCGATTATGTTAAATCCTGACCTTTTCCCTCGTTTCCATCATCATTACCGTTCCTCCATGGTGGCCAGCGCCCCGTCTTCTGCCTCCTTCCTGATGCTCTGAATGAAGGGCGTCCATCGGCCCGTCTGGGTCTCGGCGTCTTCCTGAGATGATTTGGTGGCGTTCTCTGACGGCGTCGGCTTGGAGCCGGCGGCGCTGCACTGCTGCTCCGGACTGGACTCCTTCAGCTCGACCTTCTCCTTTGCGTTTGCCGTCTGCGATGGCGGCGTCCGTGGGGCTGCCGCTTTGGGTGGAGCTTCACGCGTCTGCTGGCCCTCGTTGTCGGACTCCACGTCCTCCAGGACCATGTCAGGTTTGAGTTTGGACAAAGGCGCCGCTGGGACGACAAAGTGTAAAAGCAGGCGGTCTGTACAGCTGGTTTATTAAGCGTGGAAAGTTGCTTCAAAGTTTAGTTTAACCCTCATGTTGGGTTAAAAGGCTGAATAAGGGTTAAGCTAATAATGCTAATGTTTTGGGGGGGGTTGGTTCAACTTAATTCAGTTTTATGCATATAAAAATGTCTCTAGGTGCTTTTCAGAGGCAGAAACCCAGAGC
This sequence comes from Tetraodon nigroviridis, assembly GCA_000180735.1. NCBI lineage: Eukaryota > Metazoa > Chordata > Actinopteri > Tetraodontiformes > Tetraodontidae > Tetraodon > Tetraodon nigroviridis. Next base: position 919,102 of record CAAE01014566.1, read on the forward strand.
CTGAACCCTCAGGTAGGCACAGTGGCAAGGAAAAACTCCCTTTTAACAGGAAGAAACCTTGAGCAGGACCCGGCTGAAAAGCAGGAAGCATCCTGCTGAAAGCCGGCTGGGTGAAGGAGGAGAAGATGCAAAAAACTGATCTGTGAAAACAACACTGCTAACACGACAACAATTTCATAGCATCTTTATTACGCTCTACTTTTGGGGGTGATTGTGATTTTACCACCTTGTGTAACCTCGTTTTTAGAGCTTGAAAACACAGCACGTGACACCCTCTAGGCCACATTTCACAGTTCAAACCCGTCCACAGTGCATTCGTGCATCAATCTGGATCAGCGCAGGTTTCACCCTAAAGGTGAAACCCGTGAGAATGCCAACGTCCACATCATCCAAACCCAAACTTAGAGTTAAATTCCTACTAAATATCAAATACACAGAGCCTTTTTGGGTTCATAACAAACTCGATCATAAGGGAATTTAGCTGCCTTAAAGTTCTTTGTTCTAGATATTTGCTGATTGGGAAACAACTTTGTAAAAATCTTAAACACGCTAATAAGGTGAATGTAAGGTGTTAGGTAAATGTAAAAAATATACTTATTTTCCCTCATTGCTATTTTGTTGGGTATGAAAATGGCAACATATTCAGAAAATGGAATAGAAAGAAATCCTATAATTCCTGTTTTGGGTTTTTTATCCCCCCTCTCTCCATTTCCATTTTAAACAGTAGATGTGCAAATCCGAACCGCACACAGGACACAACAAATCTAATGTACAGCGCACGTAGACGTTTCAGGTGGTTGATACATTCACGTGGACAGATTCTTCTAGCTAATAACAGCTGCCATTTTTCTGAGCTGCAGTATGTTTATGGGTATTTAGCTGTCTGAGTCGGACGGTCTCCCAGCCTCCTCCTGCTGTTCAAGGGGCTCGCAGGGCCTTCCCCCCTGAAACAGAAGGAGAAGAGGGACTGAGTTAGGCTCCGACCGTCCCACCATAACACACCAGGGTACTTTAACCTGCGCAAAACCTCCAAAGTCGTATAGTTCTGCGTAGGGTTCTGCCCCTGAGCTGGTCCATGGCCAGATTCAGGAGGGAAGGTTTCACATTTTCACAGATGGCTGAACTCAAGAGATAAAAATGTTGTCCTTTTTTTTTTATTCTGAATCAGCGAGTTTAGTTGGATTCTACCACTGGTCGCGCACGCACCGGGAGACTAAGAACCAAAGGTTTTATTTGTGTCATTTGGGTTTTTATCTGCTTTTTGTGGATGTATATTGAACCGAATGGGAAAGCGAGACGTGTGCTTGGTTGAACTGGGAAATGTGGCATCAAAAATTATGGAAATTTAAAAAAAAACCAACCTATTTTTAGCTGTGGGAAAGTTGAATTATTTATTGAAAATCCCGACCTACCCTTCTGTAGAACTTCATTTGCGCCCTGTGAAAGGAAGGAGAGTATAACTTTCATTGCTGACAATCTGCTCCTCAGGAGGAGCAGTTCTGGAAAGAGCGGTCAGGAAGAAGGAGGGATGAAAGTTACCTCGGTTTCTTCGCTGACGGGAGGCTGAGGCAGTTTGAGACCCAGTCCTGACACAAACCAGCTGACCACACTGGCCACAGATAATCTGCAATTAGTCCTTCAACAACTCCAAAGTCTGTTTTTTCTCTTTTATTGTATTGATATGTGTCATGTTTTCCTTCTAAAACATCCCTGTTTCCACAGCAGCTGTAGGCCTTAAAGGTCATTTTCACATTAAACTTTGGTTTTAATTTAAGGAATTGGTTGGGCGTTTTTTCTACATGTGAGAGTTTAAAAAGAAAGAAACCATACCCGGAGACTTTGCTTTCAGTATCCAGCGAGATTCCACTGAGAGATTCGGGCGGCGGAGACGCAACTGGACAAACGGATGAGTATAAATGATCCTCACACACCAAGAAACTGTAAAAGTGGACCGTCGGATGTGTGTGAGTGTGTGTTTGTGGTACTTTTGTCCAGGGAGGAACGCGTTGAGGTCTTCTTTGCCGGTTCGACAACGACAGCAGCAGGGGCCACCAGAACAGGCTGAGGGACCATCTGCTTAATCCAGCTGACCACCCTGAGGAGAGGCAGACGGTTCAGGCACCTTTCTATCCGTTTACCAGGTTCCCCGCAGAGATGTGCAGCCTGGTCGGACACTGACTTGGGAGGGAACTGGCTGCCCAGACTGTCGGTCTCGGACCCCTCGTCGTCTGACACCATCTCCACCACCGGGATGTGCGGCAGAGGGTCGTAGTCTGGACGGAGAGACGCGACCTCCAACACTGACCTTTGACCTCCAACACAATGCAAAACGAACAAACACAAACATACCTGGCATTGTTGCTAGATCGTACACCTGCAGAAGGGGAGGAAATGGATAAAACGCAGTTAAAAGTTAACTTAATAGAATAAAAACCTAAAAAACACTGCCTCTGGTGTTTTTGCATCTTTATTCTGTATTTAATTACTCACCTCCGTGTGTTCTTCCTGCTTTTCTTCGGTCTCCTTGTACTTGCCGTCGGGTTGAGGCAGCACCTTCGTCAGCCCCTGGGTGACCCACTGCATGACGCCAGCGCTGGGAGGAAGAAGAGAGGCTAATGAAGAGGGGAAGACATATTTATCCACCCCTGAGTGGAATACTGACCCGTCTCCGTCCTCTCCGTCGCTGCTGGTTTGAGGCGGACCGGAAGGTTTGGGCAGAGCGTTGACAAACCCGTTGGGCAGCCATCCCAAAACGCCAGGCGGGGACTGACTTTAGAAGGAATGAAGGAAGGAGAAAAGTTGCCTTTGTGTGTAAAAACACGCAAATTAACCACAGAATTCAACATTTGTTACCTGTCCTCTGAGCTGTTTACAGGAATACTTGATCCTGTGGGATTAAAAAAACAAAGGATTATTATTTATGGACACTTGGAAGAAAATATAGAAATGTTTCTGGCTACCTTTGCTTTTTGAAGAGTCCTGCAAACGTGAATAAAAGGGAGGACAAAGAGATGGAAAATATTAAAAAGGAAGGTGAAAATACAAACGGGGTGGTCCCTGTGTGTCACACGGTCTCTTACAGCAGGGTTCTTGTCCTCCTCCACCCCAGGAGGTTGTGGGACCACTTTCACCACCCAGTTAAACATCCTGTTGAACACACACCCACACACACACACACACACACGTACACACGCGTGGGATTAATCTGCAAACCCTTGAAAACGTTCCTTGAAACCAACTCAGAAATCAAGGTTAAATGTCAGGGAGGACTTAAAGGTTGGAGGCAGATTAACCTCCACCAGAGTGGATAATTGGCTCCGACCACAGGCCCCTGCAGAAGGAAGAGCACAGACTTCTTTGGCCCTCAAACACAGCAAGCTGCTCAGCATTAATGTGGTTTGCACAGACCAGCGCAAACCCGTTGACTCATTTCTCCCCTAACTTTTTTAACTTCCCCGGAATCTCAAGTCGGTTGAGATGATCCACTCGAGCACATGAAACACACACACTCACACACTGATCTTTTTTTTTTTTGTTAAAATAAAAGAAACCCTTACGTTCCAAAAATCGGGCCTGAACTGAGTCGCGGTGATTTCCAAGTTTAACTTATTAAAACCCGACTTGAATCAGTCTCTGCAAACCTGTGTGTGTCCAGAAGGGGATTCCTTCTAAACTCCCACACACACACACTGTCAACCTCACTGGATGCCACATCCACCTGCAGCTCCTCCCAAAGCTGATCTATAGAACGCCTCAAACCAAGACGACCTCCCAGCTACGTTGCTTCTCTACCTCCGCAAACTCGTCTCCTTACCTTGCGTGTCTACAGGTGCTTCTGCATGCTGGTGCGATGGAGATGTAGAGCGCGGCACGGCCGGGGTACAGGTATGCCTGGGTCGCGGCTGCCTGGCACTAATGGGATTATCCAGCCCTACCTGAAGGTCGAGGCGCAATCCCGAACCGTGAGCCAGATTAACTCAGTCCACCATCGCAACATCATCCGCAGAAATGGCACCGCCAGCTCCAGGAGAAGCATAAAAACTGGGATTTTCACTTCACAACGTCTAACATCCTTCTTATTATCCCAGATGCCATCCTCATTGTTCCTCAGAAAGTGGCTGTTGCTCCTGGACGAGAAAAAGACACATAAATTCAACCTTTTCACGAAATAACATGCAGACAGGAGAGGAAACGAAAGCTTGTTAGTGGACCTTGAGGTCCAGCCAGGACTCACATGATCCACTTAATATGAGCGAGCTGGAGGCTCAGGAAACAGGGAAACACAGTCACAAACAAACAAACAGTCGCTGACAAAAGTTTTTGCTTTTCCAGCTTGGAATCCCTGAAATTCCCAGGATTCCAAGGTGGATGGGTAACATCTGCAGCAGTTATGGCAGAGAAGATACCAGTTTTGATGCTCATTCTGTCATTTCTAGTTTGATTTATGCACCAGTTGGTATTTCTTGTAATAAAAACCAAAACATTGGAGAAGGTTGATGAAGATGGGCAGAAAGGGGGAAAAAAAATGGGCTGAACAGGAGAGACATGGACTGATCAGGCAGGATTCTGGAAGACCCTCTTAACTTTAGCTGTTAGCTTGTAGCTGCTAGCTTTGGTGTGCTTTTTTTTGACCGTATGAATCCAAACCTGTGCCAGCTGAGAAAGAAAGGGTAGAACATAAAAGGACGGCACTTCGGACGTAGCTGGCCGAGCTCATTAACAGCTCAGCAGGGGATAAGCCGCGAGAGAGGCCTGATGACACAGAGCCTTTGGCCCCCGGCTGGAGCGGAGCGGCGCCACCGTGGCCTCAATCCTCCCCGAACATCTGGGCAAGGACAGGGAGCCGTTTGGGAACAGTTGGAAAACACAGAAGCCACTAAAGGGTGCGAGTGGATTTCAAGGAGGAATCCTTCATCAGGTGAAGGAAAGGAACCTTCCTGGCAAACCTGGAACCGCACGCTGCAAAAAGATGTCGAAAACAGTGTTTTCAGGCCGAGGTCTAATTGTCTACTAACTGGAAATGCGGCGTCGGAACATCATTTCATTACAAATTTGTATTTCTTTTCTTTTCTTTCAAGCCAGGCGGTGCAAATCACCAGTTCTCCAGTGGAGGGAGAGCACGGGAACATGCAAACTTTACTTCAAGTCCAAGTTAAAGACCTTGCAGCTGCAGTTATTTCTATACTTTACTTTTTTACACAGCGGTGGAAACGAACGATGAGCAGCGATGGGAGAAGGACAGGAGACGGAATGATGGAGAAAAGCTACTGGATGATCTGTTACGGAGGATAATCCTGATTACCTCTGACAGGAGGTAATGTGCGCTTCCTGCCACTCACAGACGTCACATGCACAACCTTAGTGGTGGCAACATTGTTATTTTTACCTAATAATTCCATAAATTATACAATTTATCGTCTAAAAGAATAATAAACCCCATCACAATATTTTAGAAGATCCTGGTTGGACAATAAAAGTTTCCAAAGACAGTGTGAGAACTCGTATAACAATAATATTCACAGAAATAACAGTTGAAGATTAAAATAGGAGCTTGGTCTTTGCTGTATTTGTTATAGCGAAGAAGAAAAAAGGAAGTTTACACCAGTTTATTTAGTGTGAAAGGTTTTTTTTAAAAGTTTTAGTCAAGGATTCCCTCTGGTGGCCAAAACTAAAAGCCTCTAACCTACATAGGTCACACACACCAGGGGTGTAAAGTTCCAAGAACTTTGAATTAAAAACCTTAACGACACACACCTGCTTTACCTGTGAGTTTTATTGTGAAATTCTAATGTACACGTGTGTGCACAAGCTTTAAAGAACATGCCCTGCATGCACCAACCAAAGAAAACACAAAAAATACAACCACTTTTCTAATAAAATCTACTGCTGCTGTTAAAGAGCTTGGACCAAGAGCCCCGTGAACAAAACTACAAAGATATATTTAAAAACACACACACACACACAGACACACAAAAACAGGTTTTAGAAAAACAACCTTTCCCTCGTGTTTTTATAATAAAAGTGAAGCAAAAATCACAGGGAAAGATAAGATTTACAAGAGCGAAAAAGGAAAAGGACAGTGAGGAGACAGCGTGGGGCCCAAAGTACACAAACACAAGAAGAAGGGAAGAAGTGAGGAGAGAAAAACAGCAGCGGGAGAAAGGAGGAAGCGCGCAGGACGTCATCTTTGGTGCTAATGACAACGAGAAGCTTCCAAAAGGAGGAGTGGACTCCGATCTAGGTCAGGAGAGGCAGCGCCGGCGCTGCTGCTCCCAGCACTCCTTCCCCTCTCTCCCTTCCTCTCAGGCCCCGGGGTCCCACAGAGGAAACGCTGTTCTCCCCTCCTCAATCCGCATCCTCCTCCTCCTCCTCCTCCTCGCTCCTTTATTTTTTTCCTTTGTCATCTCAATCTCCCTCATTTCCCCTTTTCTCGTTTCTCCCGGCAACCGTTTTTACGACCCTCTCCACACAGCGTTTTTTTTGTTTTTCCTCTCCTTTCTTCCCTCCCTCCTGCTCGCCCACCCCTACATGTGCATGACACCAGTAAATCAGCGGCATGTGGCCTTAATGGAAACCAGACCCTGCCCACCACCACCACCACCACCACCACCAGTCTTTTCTCTTGTACAGTCAACCACCTCTTTAATTTCTAACTCAAAAGGAAAACTGAGGATGGATTTTGTTGAAAAACGGCAGCTCTTTTTCTATAGCAAGAGTAAAAAAGTCAAAAAAGAAAACCCCACCCCCCCACTTTTGCCTCTGTACCAGACGTACATGCAAAGTTCTCCCCCAGGACTGCCTTTATGGTGGGGGCGTGCACGCTGGAGTCTGGCCGTCTGTGTTTGGGTCCCGGGTCTCTGTGGCTCCGGTGCGAGTCTGCGTATGTGGACATGCATGAACAAAGTGTGTATGTGTGTATGTGTGTGTGTGTGTGACGCCCCCCGCGGGGGCGTTTTTTTTTTTTTTTTTCTTGGGGACGGGGGGTTGAGAGTGGTGCATGAAGGTCCCAGTGGGAGCTGTGCGCCCACAAACAGCTGTCGGACATTCCTTCGCCGGCTGAGGCCTCCGGCTCGTGTTTAATAAACTCAGAGATCTGCCGGTTGGAAGCACAGCCCCCACCCAAACAACAACAACAACAACAACAACAACAACAACAACAACAACAACAACAAGAAACAGCGTTCAAAAGTGCATTCATCAGGTCTGTTCTAGGAGATTCACAGAAACAGAAGGGCTGGGTTTGTTTCACCGTCTTAAGCGCTTGTGTGTGTGTGTGTGTGTGTGTGTGTGTGTGTGTGTGTGTGTGTGTACAGCATCTGCATTGTGTGTGTGCGTCACAAACGTCATCATCTAACCTACAGTACATCGTCGCAACAGAGAGAAACATAAGTAGAGGAAACACCAGTGGTGTGGAATCGCCTCTCGTTTGCACGAACACACAGGTTGTAAAAAGCCCACCAAGAACCCCCCCACCCACACCCCCACCCACACCCCCCACACCCACCCCACCCCCCACCCCCACTTGGTTTTCAGTGACTTCTCTTCTACCGTGTGGACTCTTGGCGAGGCCGGCCCGTCCTCGGCTTCAAACCCAGTCCTGCAGCGAGCGCTTGCAGTGCACCAGGGCCCGGGGCGGCTCCTTGTCCTGGAGGGTCCTGAGGACGGCGTAAACCAGGACGAGGATGCCGAGGACCAGCACCAGGGGGACCACCACCATGACCAGGGTCATGACCTTGGTCTCGCCGTCGGCTGCCGTCACCACCACGTTCACCTTTTCGTCTTGGTCGTCTCCGGCTGGTTTGGGAGTCTGGCTTTCCTCCGGGTTTCCCGCCCCGGTCGGGTCTCGGGGTCGGTCCCGGTCGGGAGGCTTGACCGGCGGCTGTTTGGGCTCCTCCTCCTCCGGGTCGGGCTTGGGGTCGGGGGCTCCGCTGCAGCCCATGAAGTCCTTGAGGATGGAACGAGGGTAGCCCTTATCCGCCTCCACCTGCGGTTGTCGAACCTCCAGTAACTGGAGCCGTGGTAGAAATAGGTGAAAGCTGGAAGAAAAAATGGAGAAATGGAGGAAGGCAGAGGTTCAGGTCGTTTTTCTGTGATAGAAATACCAAATATCAATGGTTGTTTTTAACAGAACCTGGACCGGTCTCCTTTTTACGAGAACATTGGAAGGTTGTGACATGTTGGAGAAAAAAACCTCTTTCATTTCTTTTCATTTGGATGACGACATGATGGAGCAAACGCTCACGGGTGGAGGGGAAAACCTGACGCGCGGTGTGGGGTTTTTCTTTTTCTTTTTTTTTTAAGATTAAAAAATCGAATCGATTTTTTTTTCCAACTGTGAAAGAAAAAGGAAAACTCCCTGGCGACTATTTTATTAGGTGTTGGACGATGGATCGCTGATAACATCTCAACCTATTTTGAAGGACCCGCTCATGCTTTCTTTCCACCTCATCTTCTCACGTTGGCTCGTAAAAAAGTAAATAAATGAAGAGGTTTTGGTACTTGTGTAAAAGATGAAGCAGGGGATTAAAAACGAAAAAAAGCTCTTACCGCTGTCGTCACTCAGGAAGGCCCCTTTGGGCGAGTCGGGGATCCGGCCCCATCGGCTGTTGGGTTTGGGGAAGTCGCTGTCGGTGCTGCGCGTCTGTTCGTTGAACCGCCAGTATCTGCACAAAAGACAGTCCTGAGTGTCTCGCGTGTCCAAAGTGTGCTGTGGACATGTTGGAGGACGCTGGGGTGGGGGGGGGACAACCTCTTCTGTCGGTGTTCCCATTAGCTGTTATTGTCTGGAAGAAACTCTGGAAATTCAAATTCTAAGAGATCTCAGAACTTCTCGGAACATAAATCCGTCTTTCAGTCCCCCCCTTTTTTTGTGTGTGCCAACACACTCCTTGTTTAAAACGATGCCTCTGAGCAGAAACACCACTGACGTGCAGTTTTATGGATTTTATTGCCTTCAGCCACGGCTGATTCTTCCTTTCTTTCTTTCTTTTTTTTCCACAGACAGACCCCACCCTGCACTCTCTAACTGTGTCCCGTCCAAGTCTTCACCAGTGAGGGTCCCCCTGCGGCAGGCCCTGGGTCTCACCACTACCAGAGCCTCCACAAACCCGTTCATGTCAGTGAAAAACCTCCGATTGGGCGGAACGGATAAACCCGTGACCCTGTACTGTTCTATCATCTTAACCTTGGACCGTCTTTCGGTTTCCCGTCCCAGAACCTTCCTGCCTGCAAGCCTCCCACCTGCTCTCCCCTTCTCGTTCCTCCAACTACAAGTTAGACAACAGTCGGAGAAACGTCCCAGCGGCTTCTGCAACCAGATTCTGGAAGGTTTCCCCTGAGCCGCTTGAATCAGGCAGGAATATCAGGAAATACCCCACCTGTCTCCAGAGAAGAAGTACGTGTATCCGTTGGGCTCCCACCAGATTGCGGTGTCAATCTTGTGGACTGGGACTCCGTTTCCGTACGCGCGTAAGGGCTGCGGGTATCCTGGCAGCACGTCAGCCTCTCTGAAGAGCCAGAACTGATCATCTGCAGAGAAGCGACGGCAGAAATAAAAGCGCATGAAAAGATTAAAAGAGGAAGATGAGTAGCACATGCGAGGCGAGCCGCAATATATAAGCATATGTCAGAGGAACCCGCCACTCCAGGAGAGAACCAACATACTCCTTGGTATGACGCTTATTTTCCAAGATTTCCGCCAGTTTATTCACTAAATCCTGGATTTGGGCAAACATTCCAGGTCCTTTCCAGTCTTTCCAAGGCTGCAGCAGCTTGAGGGAACAGCTAAACGTGCACCTCCGTGCTGTTTATCGCTCCGCTGTTATTATCCCAGATCTCGGACTTGGGTGGGACTCAGCTTTGGGAGGGTTTTTATCCCCTCTTTTTGTAAAAGAAGGAGCAGATAAAGAAATAAACAGAAATCTGCAGAAAAAATGATAATAAAAATATGGGAGCTGCTTTTTTTTTTTTGGTTGTTTGTTTGTCACCAAGGGGCCCAAACTCCAGCTGTCAACATCTGGTGTGCAGAACTGCACGAAAGGAAAGAAAAAAAAAAAGGCTGATGCAATGATGGGGCCTTCTGGGGTTGTGCCGGACTGGGGTCCAACTGGGCCACATTTGAGGGCCCAACCGCTCCAACCAGCGAAGACGCAGCTGAGACCAACACGCACGGAGAAACGACTCTCTCTCTTTCCCTCCCTCTCTCTCTCTCTCTCTCTCTCTCTCTCTCTCTCTTTCTGCAGCCGTACTTACAGTAAATCAGCCCCCATTCATTTTAGCCTTCTGGACGTTCTCGAGTCATTCTGACATTGGCCAATTTCCTGCTAACCCTGAACGCCAGATTCCACTCTGACTTCATCATCGCTTGGTGAACAAACAGGCTGCTGCAGAAGAAGAGGTTTGTTTTTTGACCAAAGAGCGAAGGATCGCAAAACGACAACAACCAGCGGCTGGTACCGCGTCTGCCCGTACCTTTGAAGAAGACAAATTTGCCGTCGTGGCGCTCGTAGGCCGCATCGATATCGCTGGGAAGGCCGACCCAGAAGACGGATATGGGCATGGGATAGTTGTCCAAGACCCGGTTGCTCCGCACACGCCAGAACCAGCGACCCTGCATGAACATGTTGTTTAAAAGATAAAAATGGCTGAAAAAACACCTAAAAGGTTCTAAACATCACCAACACCAACTGGGGCTTAATCCTGGAAGGTGTGGGAGGGGATACCGACGCTTTTTTTGATGACTATTGAGCAAAAGAGGTTTTTAAAATGGAAAAAAAACCATCATCTCGTTCTGCCCTCCAAGGCAGCGGTCCTCACTTCTCACCTTGAACACAAACATCTCCCCCCTCAGCAGGGTCACCGTGTCAAAGTCCCCGTCGCAGATGTCGGGCGGCTGGTCGTCGGGGAGCCTGGGAGGCCGAGGCGGGGGAGGGGGCCGCGGGGGAGGGGGCGGGACGTCCTTCCTGACCGGAGGGGTGGTGGGTTCGGGGTCGGGAAGGCCGGTGGGGACGGCGGGAACGGGCGTGGTCCTCGGACGGGGCTCGGGGGGAGGCGGGGGGGCTTCGGCCGGCGGCCAGCTGGGGGAGGGGGCCTCGCTCGTGGGAGGGGAGGAGGACGCAGGCACGTCACTGTCCGGACCGTCGTCGCGGGCTGGGGGGGCAGTGGGCGGAGCTCAGGTGGGCCTGGGAACAAAAAGGTGAGAAAGCGTCTTTATCGGCCTCCTCTTCCTCATAAACGGGGCCGGAAGGTTCTGGAAGCAGCAAGGCCCAGATTGAATCGGAGCGGGAGCAAACAAACAGATCAGGTGTTTACGGGAGGTAAACGAATATCGGGACGGCGGGTCGACTTCCAGCCCGCCGAAATCTACCGCCGGTGAAAATCAAACCGGTTTGTGTGGATTCAGGGTCAAAATGGAATCAGGGTTCGGGTTTTCTCCCAGAGTTAGTTCTGGTTCTCCTGCACGCATGACTCTTCCCATGGAAAATGCGGGAAGTTTGCGGGAAAGCATAGAGACGGTTAAAATGTAAGAATAAGATGCGTTGGTGGGTATATTAGCTTGAAAAATTTAAAGAAACATAAATAACATGCGCTAAAAACACAGAGATGAAGGATTTTTATGGGAGTTGGAACAAACGGTTACAAACAATGGCTGCCATTCATGGCGCCAAAGGATGGTGACGTCACGGGAGCGCGTCTCAACGTGCACGCGTCTCAACGTGCACGCGTCCTCACAAAGCTGCTGTTTTACTTATCGTTTAAAGACGCGGGATCGGCGCCTCACCGTAGATGTCCTGCATCCCTTGGACGTCGTCCTCGTGCAGAGTGAAGTTGTGTGTGTGCCTCCACCGGTACAGAGGCGCCATGACGGCGCTGGGGTTCTCCGAGTGCTCCAGGCCCAAGGCGTGACCGAGCTCGTGGACCGCGACTAGGAAGAGGTCTATACCTGCCGCGAAAAAACCCAGAGGTGAGGAAGATTAGCAAACATTTAGCCTGGAGGGCCACGTTGGGTTTTAGATCCTGATGAAGGGGTCGGTCAGGTGGTGCAAGAAGCTAACTCCACGAAGAAGCACCAGAAGGTCATTGAAAATCTTGGAAAAGCCTGTAAATGGGTCCAACTAAAGATGGATGATGGAGCTTCCAAAGATGTTTGGCCCCACCTTCTTGAGAGGACATGTTAGCATGCTAGCTGAAGGGGGGTATGAACGTTTTTCTAACCGCTCAAGCTAACAACCTTCTTCATTTGCCTTCACAAAACGTTTTGTGAAGGCTCCGAGGACCGGGTTAAATAGCTCATCGGGCCACGTGTTGCCCCCGAGCCTTAGTTTGCCCACCTCTGTCTTAGCTTATTCGACATTAGCATGACTGGCCACAGATATCGCTTCACCACAGCGCTAAAGTCCCAAATGTTAAAAAAAACAGGCTCGCAAACCTTCTTCGCTTTGGCTGTCCAATGTCCAGTGCTCGTCAGCATCAAAGTGCGTGTCCCCGCCCATTCCCGGTCCGGGGTAAAAGGCGTGGGCCAGCGACCCGCCTGGTCCGTCAAACAGCGACATATCGCCGTGGAAACCGGAGGCGAACAGCAACATGATGTCCGCGAGGGCGGACTGGTTGCTGCTGGGGACGGCGGGCAGCTCCTTGAAGGTGAGCGGCGTGACACGTTGCCACATGTCCAGCGCCTTGCGGATGGTGTCCAACGTCCGCCGCTCGCCGAGAGACGACGGGATCTGCTGGGTCAGTATGCTGGGGCGGGAAAACAAAGGAGTTAGGGCCGCCAGAACGGTCCCCTTGGGGGCCGTCCCGTGTGCCGTTTGTGTGCCGCGAACCTGTAAGTGATGTGGTCTTTGTCCCACCGCTGTGCAGTGGTAACGTAGCGCTTCCTCCTGGCGTCTCCGTCAAGATCTGACGGCAATAAATCTGGGAGGCCGCATCTTGGCTGGTGCATGGCCCTGTGAGGCCAAACACACACACACACACACACAAAGAGGGCATGATTCACGATGGGTTCTTTACTTGGGCGCGTTCCACTGCTGCTGCCCAGGTTTGTGTCTGGGTTCTGCTAAACCGGGGGGGGGCACTTATTGGCCACGTTGGGGTTTAGATCTTGTTTTCGAGGCAGGTCAGGTGGCACAGGAAACGACCCTTCCCCCCCCAAATGAGGATTGGAACTAAATATGGCACCTAATGGACAATTGATAGAGAAAATATTTGGAAATGGATCCAAGAGATGAAGTTCCAAATGATGCTTGGCCCCACCTTCTTGAGAGGACATGTTAGCATGCTAGCTAAAGGGGGCTATGAACAATTTCTAATCACCCAAGCTAACAACCCCCTTTGTTTGGCCTTTGGAAAATGTATTGTGAAGGCTGTGAGGACCGGGTTAAATAGCTCATCGGGCCTCATGTGGCCCCCAAGCCTTAGTTTGCTCACCTCACTGCACCGTAAGTACCAGAAATAACAAGTTGGCCTCTTCCTTTCTATCTTTTTATATCCGGACGTTAAAACTGGGATCATACGTTGTACAACTATTGACGTTGTCGGAGTTGGATGTGATTTTTTTTTAATTCCTGCAATAATCTGCAACCAAAACAGAAATGTGTCGGCCTAAGTTATTGTGGCAGCATTTGGGTTGGTTTCACAAACATCAAAGGCGGTTCTTGGAAAGCTGTATATATTTTCTATGCATATCGCTGCTGTGTCAGCCTCTTTTCAACGGTTGGGTTTGGCTCGGGGTGGACGTAACGTTCCTGTAGCACCTGTTTTTTATGGGTGGAATTATGAACTATAAACCGGGAATTCTGAGCCTGTCGGCTCAGCAGGAATCTCCCCTCGTTAAAGACAGACGTCTGACGCCGCCATCTAGTTTGGGAGGATGGAGAGAGGCTGTTTGAGACCTTCTGCTGAGCTAGCTGTTTCTGTTCGGGCTCGTCCGATGTGTCTCGAACGAAACAAACCCCCGAACGAGGCCCCGCCACCGCGAGGAGCCATCCCCGCCGGTGGTGTGAAGGGGGGCGCCCAGATCTTACGCGACGGTGGCGGCGTCCAGCTCTCCGGTCACCTCCAGGCGGTAGTAGCGCTGCATCCTGCTGATGGCTTTGGCCAACATCTGAGCGGACTGCATGGCGGACATCTGCCCGCTGGCCTGAGGCAGGTAGCCGAACCTTCGCAGCCACGCCTTTAAAACCAACAAACAAACAGGAAAGAAGAGATGCTTCAGGCTAGCGTTAGGACATTCCCGATTTCTCCTTCCTCCTCGGTGACACCCGGGATCAGGAGAGGAGAAACCTTTGACGCAAACTTTCTCTCTTTGTTTGAGGGAAAGCTGACAGGCTGCAGACTCGGGGCCACGTAATCAGGAAGGACGCCTCGATAAAAGAGCCCAAAAGCAACCGACCTCTCCCCCTCTTCCCCCCCATCAGCACCGCAGGACTCGTACCGTCGTGTGTGTACATGAACACGAGCCAAAAAACATCAAAGCGAATGAAAAAAAAACCCTCAGGCAAAGAAAAAAGATCCCCTGAGACGGTCTGAAGTATGCAGACAAAGCCAGGCCCTGACGGGTGTGACGTTCATGATAATAACGTGCACTGCTACACCTAACACGGGCGTGTTTTGTGGTTTTCCTCAGCTTCGGTACATAAACTACGGTTGGTACGTAAATGACACGGATGTTCCTGGTTTGGGAGTAAATAAATAAAGCTGGCATCTGTATTTTTGTCTCGTGCCTGATCTTTGGATTAAGATCTTGTTGAAGTTCTTGCCCAAACGCGTGCGTGCCACACACGCAGTTATTCTGGTTAAAGGTCAAAAGGTCGCATGACGTCACGGGGCAGCGCTCCAGGTGTTTAAAGTCTAACCAAAACAAAGATTTGGACCTTGACTGTTTATAATTAACTTTTTTTTTTTTTGCAGAAACAGTGCGAAGAACATATGATTTGACTTTTGAACTTTAGTTATTTTAAGGAGTTAGACGGTCCGACGCACCTCCGCATTGAAGCCTCCCTCCTTGGGTGCATGTGTGGCCGGGATGCACAGAAAAAAGGACGATATGGACAAGAAGGTGAGGATGATCCGAGTCCGGGATCGTCTGGGGGCCATCTTCTCCACCGTGCGCCGCCTCGGGTGGACGCACCGACGTCTGGAGTGATGAGGTTTTTAAACAACCAACCAACCAACAAACAAACAAACAAACTTGTATCTCCTCAAAAAAATATATATATATTCCAAAAGGAAAAGGCTGATTCTGCTCCTCACATCAAACTGCGGGGTTTTGCAGAGAAGTGCGCATTTTTGGACTTTCACTTCTCAGAAATCAACAAGTATTTTGCGTCAGTAGAGTGACAATAAAACCCCGCCGGAGGGAAAAAAAAAATCCAACTTTCACTAATCCATTTCAGGATGGGTGTAATCTGACCGATTGAGGACGTTTCGGTGCTAATTCTGCGTGTTTTAATCGGTGGGAATGGCGGTCCGACGAGCACCGCCGCGTCCCGCCAGCGAGGCTCCGGAACTCCAGAGGTCCCGGTTCAGGGACCCAACATGGTCGCCGAGAGAAGCCAAACTCCACTGGGAGACAGCTGAGCTGATCTGTCCTCCTTCGGTCCCGAAAAGTGGCCGACGGTGCACCGCGCACGTCTGGTGAAAGACCGGATCGGAGGAGGTTAAAAAGCGAAGCGCAGCCTCGCGGCCCTGCCACCAGTGCGCCCCCAGCCGTCGGTTCGGGGGTACTACAGCCAGGGTTATTCAGGCCCGACCCGGAATCAAACTTTATAAAAAGAATTTCTCCCTTTAAAAAAGTCCATTCATATATATATAACCCACATCTTTTAGTTAATCTTCACCTAAACTGAATCCTCCTAAAACCGACTGTAACTGTAACTACCTTTAAGAGGAGATTTAATCCCAACTTTGTCCAGTTTCAAGCCAAAACACAAGCGTCATTTTCAACTTTTCTTTTATTATAAGCTGCCAACTGCAGTTGGTTGTTATCAACATGCTGGTTTTTTTGTCAGTCTTCTGCTGCCTGCTTTGGCCACAGCGATGAGGATCAGGAAGAACAAGCCCAGCATCCAAATAGCAGCAACAGGCAGCACCACGGTCATCCACATGTCTGCGGAGCAGGTTACCGTGGCAATCATATTAACACGAGGAATTCACACACGACACAAAACAGCACACATGTGACTGAATTTCTGGTATTGTGGCATTTTTTACCACTTGTAACCTGCAGGATGTTCATTCCTGCCTTTAACCAGCTTGTAGCCCAGGTGCTTTAATGACCAGTTTTAGTAGTAGATTAGGGTAAATTAGGAGACTCTGTAACCTCTACACTCCAGATGCTTTAGCACGTTTTGCTCTGCTGAACCGGTTTTACTGAATGGGCCTCGAGAGGCCCTGGAGCTTACTGGGCTGAGACATCCCCGGCATGTCCACCTTGATGGGGCCGTAGGTCAGGAGACCCTGGATGGGCCTGGCTCTCACCGCTTCCCTCTTACTGATGGAATTGCAGTTCTGGACAGAAAACAATAGACAGAAGGAAAAAATATATATATTTAGTTCCAGAAATACATGTGTTGTCCCAAAATGTGGGAAACATGTGTGTCCGCTAGGGGGCGGTGTTGTGCCACAACACTGGTTGAGCGAGGGTGGTATGAGGTCTGAATTGGTCAAATGTTAGCAGGTGGGATGTTTGGACTCGGGAAAGGAGCTCACGGGTTTGCAGGACTCGGGGTCGTCCGGTGCACACAGCTGCACGGAGCAGTGCAAGTACAGCTCCAGAGGCTCCGTTGTGAAGCGGAACATCTCGAAGCTGTAGCGGACGGTGGACCCTTCGCCGTTGCTGCCGTACTGCCCGACGTCGTCCGCCAGGAAGGAAACCGTGTGGTCGTCGGCGCATCTGGACGCAGACGGAAGACGGTGAGCGCCAGCAGGGGAAAGGCTGAAACCGAACCGAGAGGGAGGGAGAGAGAGAGAGAGGGAGAGAGAGGGAGAGAGGGAGGCCTTCTGACCCGTTCTGGAGCAGGAGGTGATAGGCGCCCTCCGTGGTGTTGGGCTGCGGCGTCTGCGTGGCCCAGCACTTATTGAGCCGCAGCAGGAAGAAGTCCGCCGGCTCCGTCACCTTCACCTCCACGTACACCTGCGCCCAGTTTTCCCATCTCACTTAAAGACAAAAACCCCAGACTGTTCACCCGGGGCCAGGGGCCCTACTTTGCTTCTGAGTTCGATGGAGGGAGCGCTGTGGTACGCCTCCGAGTAGGTGTGGTCGGTGTACAGCATCATCCTTATGGCTGCGTCCAGGTCGTCCACGCGCACCAGCGTCTCGCTGGCGACAGAGAAAACAACCGTAATTGTGTCTGGTCTGTACTCTCGTGGTTTCAGAAAGATAAAACCAAACGGTGTGAAGAACATAAAGCAGGTAAAGGGAGGATCTGTTATTGATAGACCTGATAAACGTGCAGCAACCCTCACACCTGGATTTTAGGTCATTTAGAATCATGCTGGTTTCGTCACATTTTTGGCTTACATGGAGTACGGGATGATTGGGAAAGGCAGGCTGACCTTCCTCACATATGGGAAGACACATTTGTATTCCAGTCTGATCACCGGATTCCTGATGATATTCCTGTAAACCTGGGGCTGGGACACCAGGCTGAGCGAGTACGTGATGTGGGTGATGTTTTTCTGGGAAGGACAAGACAAACGTTAACCAGCGGAAGCTCGGGGAAGCAACGCGTCGTTCAGCCGTACCTCCAGCGGCCTCCCTCCGCAGGTGAAGTAGTTTTCCTTCGATATCCTGGAAGCGTAATAGGTCACGTTGTTGATGGTGGTTTTCAGAGCGCGACAGGTGTCGTTGGGCTGGTGCAGATACTCCAGAGACACATTGTGGTAGATGAAGAAATCCTCCTTCGCTCTGATTCCGAGGACATCAGCGCTGCACAGAACTTTGATGTCTGCATCTGGGGAAAAATACAGCACGGAAGAGCAGAGGGAAATGCAACACACATGGCAAAATGCTTCCGTTAACGGATGACAAAAGATGCGAGAGAATAGATATTTAAAAGCTGTTGAAAATAAAGGTTTATATTATCGTGGTCAATTTTATTGTGATTGGAAGACAAGATTCGAAATAAAAAGTGAATAATCATATGGGCAAGAAAAAAAATTTATCTATTCAGGTTAAGATTTACGCTGACAAGATCGGATATTGATGATCCCGCGTTTCCGGATCCCAAATTCCCGAGCTTGTTGCCTTTTTCTTAAGCCTGGACCTCAGTTTTCCATCCAATTCGTTAAAAAAATAAAATAAAACCACATAGACCAAAAACCTACTTTTATCACAGTGGTCACCATAATATCCAGTAATGCACTTGCAGCTTCTTTGATCTTTGGAGAGAACACATCTGCTGCTGTCCGTGCAGTTCTGCACGCTGCATATTCCTACAAAATAAAAGCAGCTTTTATTCCTGTCCAGCCACACTCCATAAACGTTCTTTTACAGAAATATCGCAGATTTACCTTCCACACGGTGAAACACGAAGCCCAGGAACAGAACCAGCAGCGCACTTCTCTGTAATTTAGAAACAACACGTCAATTCGGCTAAATTAGCTCGTTAGCTTCACTTCGGTTGTTATTTTCGCTCACCTTCACGGCGATAAAGAACATCGCTGTGTGACTTTGGAATAAAACATGAACTATTAATAAATATCGTTTCGTAAAGGCGAGTTTTCAGTAAAACAAGGTGTCGCTCGGGTTTGTGGTCATTTTCAACACCTGCTGCTGTCTAATCAGGAGCACCTGCTGCTTCATCGTTTTAAACAATCGTGTCATAGTCACCTGCGTGAATTTTACACATAGGTAGACATTTTTCAAAATCCTAATAATATTAATAACAATTTTAAGAAATGTATTCACTGTTAGTAAATTGTAGTCTTTATATCTATAAAACTGGCATTTAATAAACGCTAGATCAAATTAGTATCGATATTACATCAACGTATTTCTGATAAAGCTTTAAAAATTTGTTTTTTTCAAATTTTGGTCATGCTTTTATCATTATTGTTTAACATTAAATCATTAAAAAATATATATCATACGTAGCCGTTCTGTGTTGTAGTGCCAGTATGTGTCCGCTAGAGGCCGGTATTGTACCACAACATTGTTTGAGCGAGTTCGTTGGTAAATTAACTTTACTAAATCATATTTCTAATGTAGTTTTTAAAGATCTCGTCGAAGGCAACTAGACTGTTGACCCACGGCTGAACCCATTCTATTGGGTCACATGGTTTAATTATGAATGTAGGACACATTGATTGGATCCAGCTGGAAATAATGACTTTCCCAATGAAATCATATGCATCTTTGTTTAGAATTGTACCCTCAAAGCAGGCATGCATCTGTGCCCTCGATCTGGCTGGAGTAGAGCACTCTTCGTGCACAATGATTTCTCCTTATGATTAATCAGATTCTTTTTGTAGCTGTGGTCTGACCTGTGTGACCCCCGAGCCTTCACAGACCTAAATTAAAAAGTCTAAACTCTTCTAGTGTCTCTGATTGGAACGTGCACATTACTTCATTCTTTCATTCTTCTCTGCCGGGTTCTTTAGAAACTATGGTGTCTCGGTGGAGCCTGAACTGGGTCAGTGCTTTTCCTGCAGTACCGGCACGGCGCAGCCCCAGGCCAGACACCAGCTTCTCCAATATTTGGGACCATCTGTTTCCGATAGGACAGATCACAGCCAGAAGAAGTTCTTCAGCCCGAACGGTACCGCAGTCGCTCTGTCACAACCTCGCATGGCCAGTGTGACAATATGAGTCTATTTTTGCTTTTAGCTTTTCTCTGATCGTCCCTGAAAACAGGGATTAAAGGTGGGGCGGTTTATTTTTGCAGTTGGAAGGGCTGATTAAATCCCATGTATTGAGTTATTTCCACTTATTATTGTATTATTATTATTATTATTTCCACTGCAGACACTGTGGATCATGATTGAAACAGAGCAGCGTGAGCCCTGTACAAGCATCAAAAAAACAAAATAGTCTTACAAAAGAAATAATCAGGATTTAATACAAATTAAAAGGTTCTTTACTTACAAGAACAAAGTACAAATTCTGTGACAGGACAGAGCAAACTGTAATGACAGCAGAAGCGTCAGGAATAAAAGATTAAACTGTATTTATTTAAATGAATCCTCAACAGAATGTCTGCATGTGTTCCTGCAGGGCTCATTCGTGGGGCCGACGACTAAACGGACCCTGAAGACGGCCTAAATGAGCGTCCGCGGTGCTGCCCACTAAATCCGTTCGGTCCGGGTGGGTTTCCGTCGTCTGAAGTCTTCATCGGCCTCGGCAGCGGCGTCTCCTCATCGTCGGCAGTGGTACGGTGCCACCCTGGTGTTGTGAAATAGCCGGCTTCTAGGAGGTGTCTGTCATCGGCCTGATTCACAACACCAGCTGCAGCACACACACCTGACAGGCACAGCTTCTCTGGCTGCAAACACACGCAAACACACACGCACACACACGATGTGGAGCAGGAACAGTGAGCCGTACAGACGCTTCTGGGGAAGCCTGGAGGATGAACTCAAACATCTCTGCACGTATGTGGACCAGCCAAGACAGAACGAGCGTCCATCTGCGTCCCCTCGGGCCAGACCGGGGGACAGACAGGGAGTGTGCGCTCCAACACCCACACCAGGGGACCGTGGACGCCCCCTTTTCCAAAGACCTGCATGGGTCTGGTGGGGGGGGGGGGCCACCCACCCAGCCGGGGGCCAGGAATCGACACAATTAGAAGTCAAGAGGAGGACTTGCAGATAGTAAAGATGGGTAAAGATCGAAAACGGGAGTCTAAACACTCGTTTCTGAGGTGGTCGGGGTCGAGTGAGAAACATCCGGAAGCTGCAGCGGATTTTCTGTTTCAGTTCAGAGGCAGAAAAGTGATTGAAATAATCATTTCCCTCGATTGAAGATAGATTCTGAGGCGTTGTTATGATGTCACGTTGGAATGTTTAAAAAAAAAAAACCAGATGATTGTTCTGTACATGCAAACAAATGAGCTTAAAACACAATGAGACGGCTTCGGAAAAATAAAGGGCTTAGCAAAAAAAAACAACTGAAAAGTTTTTTTTATTCCAAATCATCAACAATACAAATATGAAACAAAATGGAGGACAAAAAAAAAAACCAGATGGACGATGAAAGAAGCGGACATAAATGATAAAAGGGTGCATCTGCCATCATGAGTTGTATTCACAACAGAGGAGAAAGTCGTGCGTGTGTGTGTGTGTGTGTGTGCGCGCGTGTGTGTGTTGGAGCTTCTCAGTTCATCAGTAATTCCATCTGCACCAGCCTGGCGTTGGTGTCTCCGGCCATGTTGTAGGGAATCATACCGGCGAAGGTGATCAGGGCTCTGGCCTGACTTCGGAGCTGCTATTTGGAGGTAAAAAAGAAAGAGAGACAGAGAAAAAAAAGGAAGAGTGCAGGTGGAACGTTAGCAAGACGGCTGCCGTCAGAGGAGGCGTCTCAGAAACGTCTCCACGGAGACAAAGAAGCGCTGTAAACACACACATATGTGGCAAAAGTATGGAGTAAAAACAAGGTGCCCAAAAAGCTAATTTCATTTAAGTGTAGTTTTAGAATAAAACTCTACTTTTAAAATATATATACTAAATGATTAAAAAGCTTGGTCACAGCATTTTTTTTTATCAGAGATTACTGCTAATCCTAATTTGAGTGCTTTTGAGGGCTAAATCTAATTAAAATATTGCACAAAAAGTAAGTAAATTACAGATTTGAGAATTGGGAAAAAGTATATACAGAATAAATCAATGAAAACTATAGAACTTACTGCTAAAAACATAAATTAATCAGTCAATGATGAACAAGGCTTCCTGTCGGTCACCTTAAATCACTGACGTCTCGTTGAAGTTCACTCTAACAAACATCTTGTGCGTATCGAAGTAAACTAATTTAAAACCAAGTTAAAAACCATATTTTTACTGTATCCTAAACTGTTATCTCACAGGACTTGGGGAAGTCTGGCTTTTAAATGTGCTCTGAACCAAAGGAAGCCGTCTCACCGCGTCCTTGTCCTCGGCGCTCCTCTGCGACCGTCCCGGCGTGCCCGCCGGCGCCCCCTTCAGCCGCTTGTGCTGCGTGAAGAGGATGTTCATGGTGGCCAGGAGCACCTCGGACAGGTTGTGCCGGACCTGCGGAGGAGAGGAAATGAAGGCGCCGCGGGGCGGGAGGGAAAGCCGAGCGCCGCCTTGCGAGCGTTGACCCCAACCTCGTCGCTGAAGTTCCTGAAGGCGGCGACTCTCTCCTCTACGCTGTCCTGGCTGAGCGGGAGAAGCTTCAAACGCTCCATCACCTGAAAGACGCAGGGAGAGAGAGAGAGAGAGAGAGGGAGAGAGGGAGAGCTGTGGCGTGCTCGGCCTTTTTTGGGACTCTTCCCTCCGCCCGCGGCTGCGCTCACGTCGTAGGCTCTGTCCACGTGGCCGGCGTGGTACTCGTCGAAGAAGGTCATCAGGTCCAGGAGCAGGTAGAAGGTGCTGTCCATGGACTTCTCGGCGGAGATTCCCTGGCAGCGGTACCTGCAGGGAGGCAGGGAATCGTCAGGGCTCATCCGGGGAGGTTTGAGGGCCCGACGTCGCTGTGTGTGATGACTCATCTGAGGTTTGTTTTACTCTTTTTACTTTTTTTTTGAAAGATTTGGCGAATCTGGCGAATCCACACTGTCCTGACGTGAGATCTGAGCGGCTCGCAGCTTGCGGTTGATAAAAGCGAGCCGGTGTGTGTGTGTGTGTGTGTGTGTTTCTTACCGCTCTGCTATAGCCACGGCGGTGTTCTTCAGCCTCTCCTTGTTGGACTGGGGGGCGCTGACCTGTGCGATGACCGGACTCAGCAGCCTGTTCATCAGCTCCAACACCTTATCTGGGTTCTAGGCCCAGCGGAGGAGGCAGTGAGGACAAAAGCTCAGCCGTCAGCCGGGAAAAGGCGCCGCTCACCTTCGCAAGCTCGTAGAGTCTGACGGCCTCTTCAAACAAGCCTTTGTTCTCAGCTTCTAGGGCCACTTTACTGATTATAGCTCTGGTGTCGCCGGCAAATTTATCGATGACTCCGGGCTGAAGGGGAGGAGACGACAGTGAGAAACAGAGCAGAGGGCAGGTGCACGTGTCCGCACAAGGATGGTGCTGAATACTCATAAAACATAAAAACAGGAGCAGGATCAGGTGGATGAAACAACAGCAGATAAAACAGGATCCTACCTTCCTGCTGCCGTCCTTCTCCAATCTCCCCAGCAGCATGTCGAACTGTTCAAAAAAGCCAACCCGAAACCAAGGGATTACAAAAACAAACACTCAGGTGGGATTTTACGCACATTTCCAGGCATATTTCATGACAGACACCAAGACAACAGCCAGGAAACACACCAGATACAATATTTTATTCCAACGGATCCTCCAAGCAGATGTTTTCTAGTACACAAAGGTGCGTCGCTCACCTCTCGGCTCTCGATGACGAGTTCGCTGACACAGCGCAGGAACATGTTTTCACCCTGGCTGTCTTTCTCGTTGCTGTGGGAACGACAGGCGGAGACGTTCATAGTAAAATGGCAACAGGCGAACCATAGTGGGCTTGGTCACACACCGCAGGAAGTAGAAGTATTGTAGGGCTTCGCGTGGATCTGTGGACTCGAACTTGCGAGTGTACAACATGAGCAGGCGGATGAAATTGAGGCGGCGAATCATGGGCGGGTCCCCGGGCTCCTGGCTCACTGAAGGGAGAGCCAAAGAAAGAGGTTTTTAAAGCGAACCTCCGGTTTTGGGCTTGAACGGGCCAAAGACCGCGAGCCTGGGTTTCACTCACACAGCTGTGCGCTTTGGCCGGACGACGTCAGCAGCAGCCGCAGCTCGTACAGGACCAGGGCCACGTGCACGGCGTGGCTCCGAAGACGCTCCACGCGAAACAGGAAGGCCAGCGCCGCCTCGAACTGAGCCGTCAGGAACAAAACCTGGAAATACAGGAAGGGCTGCTGGCTGGCCAGGAAATGGGACTCTCCTGTGGGGAGGCAGACGAAGGGAACTCGTGATTGAAAAAGTAATAAATAAAGAAATAACACCATTCTGTAAGTCTCTAACAGCTTCCACATCTTTTAGGAGATTATTTTAGGTCATTTTGCTCATTAACGATCATCCATCTTTAACGTCAGTCAGAAATATGGAGGATTTGCTCGATCCATAAGGAAAAAAACCCAACAAGCCAGGAATAAAAGCGAAAATCAATGAGGTGACTATTGTCCCGTTCTTGGTTTGTTTTAATGCCTTCGTGAACTAATTGGCTCGGCTCTGAGGACACCATGTGACCGCGTGGCCGTTCGACCGCCATAAACCGACAGGAAACAACGCGAAAACGCTTTGCAGAGCCGAGGCCCTTAGTCATCAAGTTTACTTTTTAATTAGAATCCTTAATCCTCTGGCTGGCTGCAAGTTTGGGCGGTGAAACAGGCTGGACCATGTCAGCCATTTCATATTCTTATCACCGACTTACAGCACTTTAGTTCAAAAGCGACAGCGCACGAGAGATGAGGAGGGAGGAGGGGGGGGAGAGGGATGAAGAGGAGGAGAAGGTGGGGAAAAGAGAGCCGGCCGCAGCGGCTTGAAGCGGCAGGGAAGAAAAGAAAGCAAACACACATGTGAAGGGAGCGCGCGAAAGAGGAGAAGCGATGAAATATACTGTGTTTTTAGGAGGAAAAAGGAAGAGAAACAGCAGAAAACAGATGCTGGCTGGTGGTGAAAGGGTTGGAGAGAAACGAGGGGGGGGGGTGGAGGAGAGATTTGGACTGCACCGCCTGCTGTGAAACAAGATGGAGGACGTCGTTATGTCTGACGTCTGGGGGAGACGGGGAGAGGCAGCGGAAGGCTCCGGGCTCCTTCTTCAGCGATGAACAGAAAAGGGTTACGGAGCGAGGAAAAGAGCGCACAGCCGTATCTGACAAAAGCAGAGTGGGTCCTTGGAGAAGGCAGCACCCTGGGGAGCACACTGTAAAACTCATTTCTAAATCTGCGGGTGTGTGGACCCTAATGCCCTTAAGGGCCTCTTTTCGTTTAACAGGGTGCAGGAGCTGCGGAGGGTCGGTGAAGGGCTGGTGCCAGGCACAAGAAGAAGAAGAAGAAGAAGAAGAAGAAGAAGAAAAGAACAACCATCTGGCTTTCCATCTGTAAATCCTAATTTCTGCCATTCAGGTGTTTCCAACTGGATGCGCCCGGATGGACAGAGAAGTCGGGTGCAAAGAGAGAAGAAAACCTTGAGGAAATTGTCAACGGTGATGCTGAAAACATCTCCTTTGTCGTTCCTAAAATGAGCCACAGAAGACCGATTCTCTCAATGCCTCGCGCTAGCAGAGGAGAGAGGAACGGACGGACGGAGACGCAACACATCCGATAACTTTATAAAAAGCAGATAGAATCGGTCTTTCCCACTTGGATGTTTTGCTCATTCATTCACTCATTCACTCAAACAGTAAAATGGTTAGAGGAGAGAAGAGGTGTATTGTATTTTCATTTATCTTTCGCAATAAATGCAGCGATAACTAAGCCAAATTATTTTTAAAAAAAAACAATAGCTGCAAAAAACTAGAATCGATGTATTAAAATCGATGATTTTAACGCACCCGTGCGCATCTACGTGTCTTTGTCTGAAACAGAGACCAAGTTCTCACCATAGTCCTCCAGCAGCTGTTTCTGCAGCTGTGGCAGCGTCATCCTGTCCTGAGGAGAAGTGCTGCCGTCATCATCGAAACACACCTGGTTCAACTGCGCACACACACACACACACACACAACGACAACGGCGGACATGTCAACCGACTTTCACAAAGCGGGACTTTCAAACGGGCCGAGGTGGCTGCAGCTCTACCTTCAGCCAGAGGTAGTCCTCCGTCTTGTCCGCTATTTCCCCGTGATTATCGCTGATGTCACATTTGCCGATCAGGCAGTAGACGGCCCTCTTGTAGGGGTCAGCGCTGTTCCTCAGCACGCGCCGGTAGTGAAGACGAAGTTTGTTTTCGGAGTTAGGAGAAAGTCTACAGCGCAGGGATCGGGAGGAAAAGGTTACCGTTAGGAGAAGACAACCTTTGCTAGGCTACACGCATAAAAACGCCGACTGGGGGGGTCTTCTCACCGTCTGTCCGGGGTGGGACTGTTCATGTACTCCTGAAACCAGGTCTTAAAGTCTCCAAGCTGATGCTGCACCCGGTTTACAACCTGCATGGCTGCGTTCAGATCTCCACAGCGCAGGCAGTAGTAGATCACCGCCCAGACCGGGTGGCCCTCGATCTCGCCGTCCTGTTAGCGACACAGAGAGCAAAGCCGTCTTTCATTCCGCCATCTCAGTTTAGCTACATGTGTCGTCCTGGAGTGACAGCTCTTGCCACACGGTCTCACATTAAACGCACATGCTCTGATCATCGTCCATGCCCGTAAAAGCCGAAATCAACAGAAACAATAATGGCGATGCTTTACATTACAGTCCCCGTATGAAGCGCTAACAAGGCTTTTATAAGGTGCACATCAACGCTATTTTGTGTTTATAAGACTACATAAGCCCTAAAAGGGTCCTTATACATCTTCATATCAAAGATCTATAGATAACATACCACATCTTGAGTTTACTTTTCCAAAAAGCTTTTCCTAAGCAATTATCTGGCACTTTAAATCCTATTTTACATCAGACGTATCGTACACTGATTTTCCTGCCCTGAATCAAGTGTCTAAACGTTAATTAGGTTTTATAACGATGTAATGTTCAACCAGCATCCTATAGAGGCGTATAATGGCCTTATTACAGCTGATGCAGTCTTATAAACACATAATAGTGTTAATAAGCGTCTTATAGGCCCTATTAATGCTTATTACAAGGACATCAATATAAAGCATTACCAAATTAATTATCAAAGGTTAGTAGTGTGCCTGTTGAAACCTAGAAGATTAAAAGATGTTAACATTAGATTTGTCCGCACCGGGTCTTCTTGTTGGCGGACCGAATACGACCATTTCTTATTTCTCAAAGCTTGAAAGCCAATCAGAGTGCCTCCCTCTATTACCAGGCACATAAGAAGCCAAGACGACACCATTTATCCTCCAAATGAGGCTAAAAATGGGATCAAGCCTCGTCCCTGGCCAGAAATCTGAGCGCACTGGTATGTAAAGGGCGGTTCCGTGAAATAAATCAGCGTTACCTGCATGCCGGGCAGCGGTCCCGGGAGCTTAATGTTGAGGAAACTCCGGACGAGTTGGTATGTCCCGGGTACGCCTCCTAGTTGGGCCTGATGGAGGTTCCCAAAGACGGTGACCATGGTGTAGTTTTTATAACTGAGAACGGAGACAGACGCCTTCATCTGATGCCGCGTCTGGAGCTGAAGTTTACGTTCACGTCTGGAATAACAAAACTCCAAAAATAGCAAAGCGAGCAGTCACCTGTTCTCCAGGCAGCTGAGGGCTTGGCGAACAAAGGCC
The DNA here is from genome assembly GCA_000180735.1 of Tetraodon nigroviridis. Lineage (NCBI taxonomy): Eukaryota > Metazoa > Chordata > Actinopteri > Tetraodontiformes > Tetraodontidae > Tetraodon > Tetraodon nigroviridis. Next base: position 946,608 of record CAAE01014566.1, read on the forward strand.
ATTTGCATCTCGACAGAGGTGCGACTTTTGAGCGCGTCTTTGGCTGGAACCAGCAACACGTCTGTCATCTGCTTCACCATCAGCCACATGTCTGACACATTCTGACAAGAAAAGACACATTTAAGAGGGAAAAAAAAAAGAAGAGCGTAACTAGGACCAAAAATAGCTCGTTTAATGACGGTGGTCGATGGAAGAATGACGTGTTCTTACCTTGTCGTCAAGGCTTTCTGCTACCGAAGCGCAAAGGTCTCCTAGATTGGGCTGAATGTGCCCATTTACGATTTTCTCGTTGAAAATGTAAATCTGGAGTAGAGGAAGGTGCTAAAGTCAGGCAAACGAGCAGCAAAAAGGTCAAATTGAGAAACTAAACGCAATTCTGTGACGACGTTTCACATGCCTGATTATAAAACAAACGCTACGCCCAGCGAGTAAAATGGTTCACAAGGAAAAATAAGACAAAGATAATCAAAACGTTCAGAAGATCGTCAAAAAGGATGACAAAAACGAGACAGATGACGCCGCAGGCAATGTGACGACACATGGCTGGACCAAAAAAAAAAAAAAAAAAGAAGAGGCACAGCGGTTCGGATGCGGAGAAAAGACGAGCTCAGAGAGGACGAGAGGAGCTCTGGGCCAGAAGCAGGGCAAAAGAGAGAGAGAGAGAACCAACACAGAAAGCCCTGTCGATCGCCCGGTCAATCAATATGTGTGATGTCTGCCACTTCCTGGTGTGCTGTGGCCCCATTTTAACTGAGCTTTGCAGCTCAGGGCGGACTGGCGCTTCAGTCCAGATAAACGTGAAAAAGCTCCATTTATTACGGTTTTAAAAGTTTCATCGGCCCGAAAATGGGACTAATCGGATACACCGCGATAAAAGCCATGCGCCTAACTCTTTAATGTAATATTTTCTACAATTTTTACTAACCTGGCGTCCATAGGCCACCTCCACGCTGTCCAGAGAACTTCTCCCGGGAGTTGTAACCGCACTCACAAAGCTGGGCTAAAATTAACACAAATGATTGGATTTTTAGCTATTTTTGGCTACATTAACACAATATTTCAAGGAGGACAAAGGATTGAGGTGGTTCGGTGTTCTCTTTGTTGGAGCCCAAGTGCATGCTGGGATTAGCTCCCAGAAAAGGAATGAAAGTCTTGCGTGAGGAGACGTTAAATATAGCAGCATTCACACGTCCCTGATGACACAGCTGTTTTGGTTTGGAAGCGTCGAGATGAGCACGGACAAAGTTTAGGAATTGAAAAAGGTTTCAGGTGTTTTACGAGTGAGTTCCGTACCTCTAAATCTTGAGTTAGGTCCAAAGCGTCCTCTCCGGCTCCGAGAAGCGTGTGCAGCACCCTCTGCTTCACCTGCTCCCACTGGACCAGCATGGACTCACGGTGATACTCCTCAGCCAGGAGGAAGGTCTGGAAACAACCCAATGGTTTTGGAAAAATCATAGGGTGCACGTCGGAATTCTGAGGAGTTGAACCTATGGGATTTATCCAGACGCTGTCATCGTCTGATGGCAGCAGATGGAGCCTAGTAGATTACAAAATGGAGCAAATTTCTATATAATGAAGCGTTCAGGAGCCAGTCACGCAGGAAAATTCACTCTCGTCGCAGAGACTCATCCGTGCGCGGTATCCTTAGCTGATTTGAATCGAGGCTTTCACGGCGGCGGTCTATTTTAACTCTCCGCAGAGACGAGCAAAAAGGTAACGGGGACATCAGATAATTGAATCTTCTGACCTCCAGCTCAGGGAGATACAAAGTTAGATTGGAGAGACAACTACAGCTGACATTCATTAAATTGGTCACTGGAAATAGTTGTAACACTGACGTGCACGTCAGGGAAAAAGAAAAAATCTGCTGATCTCTGGCATCATTAACTACAAATCAAAAAGGACATGAATCTGGGGTATTTATTAGAAAAGTCTTCGCGCTAAAACAGCTTTAAATGGCAGTAAATGGTCCAATTTAGCATCTACGCCGCTTAATAATTACAAATCTTTAATAACACTGAAATTGTCTTAGAGATGATTTTTTTTAGATCATTAGGATGCAACTAAAAATACTGTGATGAAGATTAGCACTTTAAATTTCACTTCATCCGAACGTCAAACAGTGACTGAAGCGGAAGCAGTTTGGACAGTGATAATTAGAAAAAAAAAAAAGCATTTAATGATAAAAAAACCCACACATTTCTGGAGATGTGCACACAGCAGCCACTTTCTTTTAATCTGCACTGCTTTTAGTTTTGCTCCCTGGCAAGAGTTCCTTTTTTTTTTTCTCCCTCTCAGGGAGCAGAGAAAGATAATAGGAACAGCAGCTAATTAAACGCAGGGCCTATTAACTCGGCACATCAGGGAAGCCGTTTTGGAGCCGTTCCCTGAAGGTTTACACCAAGACGTGTAGATCGAAGCAAGAAAAAAAACGACTTTAAAAAACCAGCCGCAAAGCGCTGCTGTTCAGAAACGGGCGTTTAAACTCATCGAATATGATAAAAACGCGACGCAAAGTCTAGTTAAGGTCTTGGATGGTCAACAAGAAAAAAGAGAAAACGCTTAACACGTTTAGATGTTATTTTTCTGCTCACAGAGCAGCTAAATCTGGCCTGAAACTGGCTGTTTGGGACCAGATTTTGTCACCCATCTGTTGGGGTTTCAATCAGTGCGCAGGCAGACACCGACCCTGCGGCGAGACTCCTCGATGGCGGACAGGAGGGCGTTGTCCCTCTCGTTCTTCAAAAAGCCCTGTGGACGGAAGCAGAGACAGAGGCAGAGCCGTCAGTTTAATCCAAACAAAGCAGACCTGAACTGCGTGGGGACAGACTGAGTCACTCCATCCCCCTCCGTTCTGCAAAAAAACGAGTATATGATTCTATATTCTACATCTGATTAGACCTTTCAGATGCTTTTTTTCTTCCATTTGAGGATCAGCCTCCATTTTGATGGCATCCCAACATGGCTGCCTCAGCGTGAAGCGCCCTCCCTGCCTCTGGTCTTTTCTTTTAAAATGGGAATACTCACACATTAAATAATGGTAATAATCTGCTGTGGAACTATACAACTATCAAAGACGACATATTAGCACTTTATCTACAAAGATAGTGTACATTAAGCATAGGCTACAACATTACTGTTACAGCAAGGCCCAAAAACTCTAAAATTAAAAATTAGTTGCTCGACTAACCTTTTAAAATGCATTTTTTTTGTTAGAAAAGACAGCAATTACAACGGTTAATAAGGTCGTGCCATTGTGGCACCATTTGTACCATGCAGACATGGACTGCTGCTCAAGTAATAAACAAAAAAGGGAATTCCGCTTAATAAAAACTGAGATTGTCGAGAGATGGCAAGAAATAAAGCATTATTTAAGGAAAAACGTGCATATGCTGCCTTTTAAACTGCCAAAACAATGAAATCAATGTATCCCACACATGAGTGCACATTAAACGACAAATCCGGAAAACCAGACGAGGGTTTTTTGGGCTGCTGCAGGTGTGCAGCTTGGCTCTGGCTGGTTTATTTTAGCGCTGGTGCGGAACGTGCGCCTACTTTTCCCGCAGCAGCAAGGTTAATTCCTTTGACGCTGCCGAGGGACGGTTGACAGCAGTTTGCTAGAGATAGAAATGGGCCGCGGCTGTTTGGGAGAGCAGGTAACACAAGCAGCAGGAAAATCACATCCTTTACAGCTTTATTTGGAAAAAACACCTCAAGCTTTTCATTGGAAAACTGGAGTACTGTCACAAATTAAAGAGGTATTTAAAAAGAAACATCTTTTGCGTTATAAAAGCTGCCCTAGACTGGTACTAATAAACTAGCTAAAACATTTAATATGATTAAACAAATTAAAGATGGAGGGCCCCAAGCCGTTCTCTACCTTTCCTCGGAACCTTGGTTTCTCTTCACAGGCTCCCTCCCTCTTTTTTTCTCTCTACATCTCATTTTTTCTCCCTGGGAGAGGCTGAGAATATTTCTATATTTAACTGTTCAATCCAGAGGAGTGCTTGGGTCAACGCTCACCAGAGAGCTGCGCTAGAACAAAGGAGAGAACGGGAAAGTTGGACACACACTGGATGTGTTCGCCACAAAAAAAAAAGAAAGGAAGGAAGAAAGAAAGCTGCATTGGTCAGTGGCCAGGCCAGAGACAGATATCATATTCAGAAATCTGAAGGCTGTGGGGCAGCCATGTTACTTTTTCGGCCAAACGGGACAAATCTGCTGTGTCATCTCAGCCGTTTTCTCTCGCATCTACTGGAAACGACAACCAGAGATTTCTTTTATTGCCGCCGCCTCGCTGCCAAGAGCATTTGTACTGCCAACAACTTTGCCTACGCGACATATTTTTGTGCCAAAGGTATATTGAAATTTTCCCGTAAGCGTTTTAATCTCTGGATCGCTCTTTGGTGGTGGGAGAGAACAGTTCGGGTTGAGACGAGATGAGTTTTACAGAATTTTTCTAGGAACCTGCAGCGTCATTGTTGTACTGTACAGATGATTTATTCCAACATTTAAACGTATTGATGGTGTTTAAAAAATATAGAACGTATTAGACAGCAGATCAAACGCACACATTCTGGTTTTAGCAAATCAATGAAATTAAAAGGGATGCCAATCGAAAAATGTACCTTTTGGGGGCTCCACCCCTAAACTGTAGGCTCGCACACATCCACACCACTCCCAACGCACAGCGTAATGGTCTGCGTATAAAACTCTTCAGTAGTTTCAATCTTTGTCTCCAATTTCAGCTACGAATATTTTACATGGGTGGAAATTAAAACAGATTTTCACCAAAACGTTGGAAACGTCAGTCATTTTAGAAATTGCAAAAAAAAAAAAAATGACCTGTGAACTTTTTTTCTAATTGATCCTACTAATCCTTGGCGGAATCTAGTAGCCGAAAGCTACCAGACGTAGAATAAACAGGCTCAAAAGAAGCGAAAGGTGACACGAGGCCACGTTCAGAGAGGACCTGTGCCTCGTCAAGCGGCAGCCCCGAGAGACAATGAGACCAGGGTGTGAATTTGTGAGCGAGAGAGCAAGAAAACCCCACCCATGGGCGCAAAAATCTACAGAATTGAGACACGTGTCAATTTGCTGGACGCGACGGTCACATCGTCATGCGTCAGGTTCTGCTAAATGATGGACGCTGGGATGTCAGCAGCCATTATAAATCTGCAGATAAGGAGAGGTGACAGTGTGACAGGCAGTAAAGATGCGCGTGTGTGTGTGTGTGTGTTGCATACTTACTCATGCTAAGGACCTGGCTGACATTGACAGAAAAAGAGGATGTGACATAAAAACAGTAAAAAAGGGAAAAAAAAACAGTTTGTTTCTTCGTCTGTCTCTGGATTTGACAGCGGACTGGTGTCGCCCGTCGGCCTCTCCCTCCTCCTGCATCCCTGCATGCGCCGAGCGCCATGCTGGGGTGTGTTCTCTGCGCCCTTTCCGAGATGGCATGGCAGAGGGCTTCCACCCTTTCTTTTTTGTGCCAAAAGCAGGCCGGCAACTCGGATGCGCAGGTACCGATTGGAAGTGCCACATCAAGACTCGGCGGAGGTGGTTTTATTGTCGGAGGGATGTACCAACTGAGCCTTTAGACACAGGGGGGATGCGCGGGACGGAAGTATAGATCGGTGTAGAATATCAGTACCTACCATCTGCTGACACCCTCTCTTCCCCCCCCCCAACCCTCATCCACGCTTTCCACTCTTTCACTTCACTATCTCTGGTGCTCCTCCCACTGCCAGTCCCACTCAATTTATTCCTTTTTTTATCCATCCATGCATCCTTCCTTCTGCCCTCCCTCTCTTCCTCAGCTCAATGCAATTTTCGTAATGGATTTTTCATCCCTGGCTGATGGCTTCCGACATCCTGTCTTGAAATGGGCTAATCATGCTCTTAAGAGTCATGTTTAGTTAATGAAGGGTGTTGGAGATGCGTGTGTGCGCACGTGTGGTGTGTGTGTGTGGGGGGGCACAATTTAAGCATTTCAACCACAGTCCTACATTCTTGGCTGCATGCAGGCCCTGATTCGAATGCACGCACCCGCACGGGCACGCTACACCTTCATTCATGAAGCGCACGGGGAAAAAACTGTGCACGCAAGCAACCGATGATGACCGACACGAATGCAGACATGCAAACACAGCAGAAGGAGCCTGTGTGCACGTGTGCACGCACGACCACACTGGCGCAATTATTGTGCATCTATCCAAACAGATGCTCTGGGCTCAGCCAAGTGCATTCACTGAATGCATGCCATTACTGCTGAAGGATGCGTGTGTGTGTGCGTGTGTGTGTGTGTGTGTAGCTGCCAAGCGTGTGTGTGCACGCGCGCGTGCGTGTGTGTGTGTGTGTGTATGTTCATGGAAAAGAGGAAAGGGGGAATGAAGTGAATGCAAAGTGAGGACAAAGAGAAAAACCAGAGCCAGAGAGTGGCAGGAAGAAGGAGAGATGGAGAAAGAGAGGGAGACGCAGGGAGAAGGTGAGGATGTGGACAAAAAGATGGCAGCCGGTCACTGTTTTTTATACATCAACTTCGAAAAATAAAAACCCCTTATCAGTTCCGCGGTTTTTTCTTTTGTTTTCTTTTTAATAAAACCTTTTTTCCCCATGAATGCGTATATTCGGATAGACGCGACAGGACGAGATGATTAGATTATCACTTTTGGGCAATGTGACTCTAACCTCTCCACAGCAGCAAAAATAACCTGCTGTCTTCACATTATTTAGCCCCCAAATCAACGACGCTCTTTTTTTGACTGGCTCCAATCTACCATCCATCTGCACGTGTCTAAATCCCCCACCGATGCCATCAGAGTGTGTGTAAAAACAAACACATTCGATGGTTCAGATAAACATATGAATTCAGTGATATTAAACACACGAGCACTTGCGCACACACACACAAATTCAGATTTTCAGCACTGTAACATCGAAACCAAGCTTCAAAGTCTTTTTCTGCATCCCGTTTTTTTGTATTCAATTTGCTGACACAGTTAAAAGAACACACAGCTAAAAAAGCTGAAGAAAGAGCTAAAAATAAATATAAATTAGGTATAGCAACATAAAGAATATGTTGGGGACATGTTTAAAGGATTTCTTCTCCTCCAAAATCAGGCAAACACCCAAAATTAAACCATATACCAGGATTATTTTTCTGGGCCTTTTCAATATTCTGGTAATGGCATTATGGACCTAATGCTCTGTTCAACTGACACCATGTTATATACATTACAATCTAAACAGCTCAGGTCAGAGAAGCTAATGACCGTATCTTAAAATACAGTTTTATGGGCAATGATGAAAAAAATCATTTCGGTGCTGCATTTTACTTGCAAAACAGAGAGTAAGCTATTAAGTTGTCATCTAATTATTGTGAAATGAAGTTGGCTGAGGCTCGGGGCATTTGCAGACTAATTGGGATATGATAGCAGTATTAGAAAATTATGATTAGCACTGTGACTGCATATCGCCTGCTTTTACTTTGCACTCTCGCTTCATTTCTCAAGCAATTCTTCGTACACTGTAAATGCCTGTGGCAGTAAGCTATAATGTCAGCTGTGGGAGATACTTTGAAACAAAACAACAGGACGACAACGAAAATCTAAAATGTTCTTACTTGAATATCAGTGTCTTTCACTGGCTCCAGTGGTTCGAACGTAGTGGCGGCACTCAGACTTTCCAACCTCTGGGAAATGTGAAAGATGTCTAAACCGCGAGAACCGAGTAGAATCGACCTGGGAGGGAGACAGAGAAGCGGTTAGTAGGAGCACTTTTATTCTAAAAAGGTTTCAAATGCTCAACATGGCCGGCGGTATTTCTTATTGACCAGTAGAGGGCAGAAAAGATTCACTAACGAAAGAGGACTAGTTACTGATTAGAGACCATGAGAAAGGAAAGGAAAAGGATCTCTGGCATGAAAAGCTAATAAATTGTAATTAAGGTAATACTTGGCCTAAGTAGCCAAATAAAAATGTACTTTATCAGTGAAAGAAGGCGTTATTACACCAAGAAAAAGACAGGAAATTGAAGTGGAGAAAAACAGTTGAGCAGAACATCATTAACAGCAGGGGAAAAACCAAAATATATATATATTGATGTAGTTATAGTGTTATTTATCAATTCTTTACCTCTCTACCTTAGTGCTCTGCTTAACTTGGAGAATACGCATCTAAATACAGCTCAATTATGAATAGCACACATTTTTTACTTGTTTTATCTTCATTTTAATACATCCATTTCCCATAGTATTTTTTAAATTACATCCTGATTACTGATGACCACTTTGAAAAGTTAATTTAACAATATCTAAGGACACAACCTATGACAATACATGCTGTTTCACCATTAAAAATACACCCCATGTACTAGCGTTCTCTAGTTGTGTAGCAACACAAGTGTGAGATGTGTTCCTTACGCTTTGACGTCGGCTGCATCTTGTGAGGTGCGCGTTAGAGTCCGGGATCGCAGCCTCTCCCCTGCCTGCTGGATCTCCTGCAGGTTCCTCTCCACGTGTGGCAGTTCTGACACGGCTTCTGTCTCAGCTGCCAGCTGTTCTGCCTGCTGAAGCAGCTCCCCGAAACCCTCGGCATCCATGCTTCTGTAAAGACAGAAAAAGAATTTAAACAGAAAAGAGGAAACATACCAAAAACACAGTTAGACTCTGCCATATATGGAGAGGACAACTGGGTGCAAGTAAGAACATAATAATACTGTTGGAAAATGAACAGTTTGAAAAGTTGTCTTTTGTTCCTCAAACCATAAGACCTGATAAAGTTTAATTAATTACCATCAATAAGTGGATTGATGTGAACTCTGGCCTATAATTTGCAATGAACACTGGCAGTGATCGTGTAAAGGAATTGTAAAATATGGCAACACCAGTGCTATAAACATTCAAATTAATAATATAATTTGAATGTCGTAGAATCCAAACCTCAAAACCAAGAAAACACACTATTTGACATTTACAATAAACATCTGTGGCGCTCTCATGAAGTGCTGCAGCTGTCAGTTAGCTTAGCATTAACATGAGCACAATGCTTAGATTTCAGTTTGTTTTGTTCAAAACCGATGACAACCGAGGTCAGCTGTCCTACGTTGTGTTTTTAAAGCAACAAATGGACAAAACGCTCCACGATCTTATTATTAGATTCGGTTTCTTTCCTGTCAATATAGACCATTCATTTGGTAAATGAATGGCGCTGAAGTTAGCCAGGAGGCTAAATTGCTAAAGGCTACATTTCTCCCGCATGCTTCTATTTAAACACATAAAAAGGAATAATACTACCATACATAGCTTCGTACCTTTTTTCTAAAAAGATATAGAATTATAGTCCTTTGCGTATTCCTCTGGTAAATGTGTATATGATCGTTTCAACTGATTGTGCTTGTCCCAGAGAGACAGAACACGCAGGAGAGTATATTATTTGGCCCGGCACTTCTGGAGTAGACGCTCATTGGACAGACGCCGGTGCGAACCGGATGTGACGTTTGCCCGTCTTCTTCAGGAACACGGAAGTTTGCGGGCGCCCCCGCTGGACTGGAGGTCTTCGGTAGTACTACAACTAACACCATGTGAATAGAGAAACTCGTTTATTTTATTGTTGACATGTAACATTCTGAAATATAAAACATCAGACTGCAGCCTTCTCATAATATCGCCTTTAATTACAAATAATTATAACAGGTACAAAATAACAGATATTGACACCTGGCACGAAATGAAACCTTGTTGTTTGAGTCTTTATACTGGTAAAGTTGAACAAAAAAGATTACACATATCAAATCAAATCTCAATAGTTACATAAAACACACTTTTGTATTGGGATAGAACAGAGTCCATTCAGGATGAGCATCTCAATGGGAAAATGTCCTCGAGAATCGCCTACTTGAACTGATTATCAATAAGTGTTCCTTTCATTTTGGCCTTCTTTGCCTCCAGTTCGGCCAGCTCCTGCAGCCTCCTCTTACTCATCCCCTTCCTCTCCAGCTGCTTCTCTATCACTTTGGCGTTTTGAGCATACGAGTCTGCCACCTCCCTGGCTTCGATCTCCTCTTCCTCCTCGTCGATGGTGGAGACTGTGACAGAGCTAAACTTGCCCATGTCCTTGGTCCGTTTGGTCATCATCACCCGGACCTTCTTGGGGGCCTCCGGCGGCTTCTGGCAGTAGACGTTCGTGTTGCCAAATCCTTGGCCGAATTTGACGACGGCTCCGTCCACGATGAAGGTGGCCGTGTTGTTTTTCTCCTGGTGCTGGTAGAAGAGCAACAAGCCACACTTGCCGCACTTTTTGCGGTACTGCCTCTCGATGCCCTCGGCCCGCTTGATGTACGCGTTTTCATCCGCTTCCACGTTGCAGAACTTGTGGGCATGTTTGGATCCATCGATCACCCTGGCTTTGTCCCGGGGCCTCATAGGCAACTTCTCAATTTGGCAGTCCAACACCAGAACCATCTGCCCGCAGAGGCAGTAGTATACGTGAAGAGGCTTTTCCCCGTCGTCGTACTCCTCTCTGTCTCGGGTGTCCGAGCACACAACACTTCTAGAAACGACTTTCGGCATGTTTACTCAAACAAATCTTTACAATCTTCCCACTGCGTCTAAAATAGCATCGCTGAAAACTGAAGGCAAACTCGGTCAACGGAATACTGACGCGCTTCCGGTGTCCGTCATCATTACTCTTCCGACTGCACGATGTGAAAATGGTTCCGACCACCGCCACGGCTTCCGCAATAAACAGATGTCATAAGATTAGATAAGTTTACAGATGGTCAGACACTAGTGGAAAACATCTAGTCAAATTCATGCAGAAAAACGTAAAGTCGTAACGCCGACAAACTCTGGTCAATGGTCATGTATAAATTGACATAGAATTGACTTAAACCCCAATTCAGCTATTCGGTGTAGTCGCCGTTTAAGGTTTAACCAGGGTCCTCTGCTTGGGGAGTCACAAATCATGGAACACAATGTTTCTAATTGAACATTTTATTCAACATTCACGACAAGTACAAAAGCTCATGTAGAAAATTAATTCAAAAGTCAGTGTGCGGTGGATGGCGCAAACGCCTCACTGACAGCAGCTGGTGTCGCACGTCTTGCCCTTGCACACGCACCCTGAGGCGCACTTGCTGCAGCCGGATGGGCAGCATGGACAGCAACCTGGAATAAGGGGAAAAAAAACAGCATTTAAGAGCCTAAATAGTAAACTGATTGCAGTCTAGCTCCAAAGGGAAAGGCGAAATAGTATCTTTTACTTTAAGATAGTTGAAATCACATGGACGGTAGGTAGGTACTAGTACTAAGTTGAAGTTAGTGAAGGTTCTTTTATTTTAGTTGTTTTACTAGAAACGGTGCCAAAGATTTAAGCAGCAGACTAATTAATCCCTATTATATACATTGCAATACTTACTCTTCTTGCATGTAGTGCAAGCACAGTTTGTGCAAGCGCAGGATCCTCCACAGGTGCAGCTTCCAGCTGGAAAACAATTCAGAAGTTTTAAATTAAACCAAACAGCCACCAAATGTAAGAAACACAAAAACGTGAACAGAAAACCTACATTTCGCGCAGTCACAGGGGTCCATCGTTGCTCGGTAAATGTGCTTTCTTAGCAGGGAGCTCGGATCTTCCTTCCTAAATGAGCTTGTGTGTGTCAGCTTGCGGGAGGCGGGTCTTTTATAGCGAGCTGGCAGCAGCAGGACCGAGCGCAAACACGGCGTTTTAACGCACGCTGCTCGGTGGGTAATTAGGGTGAATTGTGCGCACGACCTGAGGGAAGCGCCACGGGAACATGCTGGACATTTCCACACGATGACACATTTACAAGACCTATAAACGTTCACTTGTATTTTATTCTATTTTTTTTTTTAAACTTTTCTATACTTTGGGGGTATATAAATCGGAAATTCAGAGTGAATGTGTTGTTGTTGCTAAAGGTATATCCCAGCAGTTCCTGGAGCAGGAATAAACCCTGGACACGTCACCAATCTATCTATAGAGTACTAACAACATATACCCACCCAAAGGCAATTTAACACCGATCAATGTAAAGTGCTTGTCTTTAGTAGGTGGGAAAACAGAGTGGAAAACCCATGCAAGCAAGGGCCAAACAAATTAGGAATAATTTTAAAAATGGTGATCATATATGTACATTATTTATAAAGCACTATAGCACTAGACTTTTAACATAACCTGATTATCCAACTGACGGGCATTTCACATTTTCTTTGCCATGTTCCTCAGAGAAAAAC